>JASTWP010000310.1:0-175436 GCA_030770255.1 Temnothorax ravouxi | reverse complement strand
TGTAACTATTAATTTCTTTACTTGCGCACCACGTACCGCGCCTGACTCGTATCGCCGTCAATTAATTTGTTGAAATATTTTTATATTTTTTATTTTTTGCAAAATCTAAAAACATAATATACTCACCTCCGTTTTGTAGATGATGAGTCTCCTTGGTTACTTGTAAGTCCATGAATACCTTGCAAGTGGCGGCTGAATGACCCGGTCGAACCACCGCGGCAGGAAAACTCATTGTTTGCTTCATCGGTGCACAAATCACAAAGTGCTTTGTCTCCTTCTCGATGAGCATATTTCCATACCCAACTTTTCTTCATATTAATTAAAACTAACTGTCGCAAAAGTAATTTACAAGCTACACCACAAGGCGAAGAAATATTTTTCGACATACAGAAAACTGTCGAACGAGTCACATTGCGATAGATAAACGAAGATTACCGCTAACGAGAAAGGAATAACAAAATAAACAGAGCGTTCAAAAACATCATCAGAGTGCCTTCAGCAGCCCATAGTGACATTTTGCTAAGACATAGGATTATTTGCACGTATTTTATAAATATAAATATGTTAAAGTATGTTGCGTGACACACGAACGCAAACATACACGCGGGTAATTTAAATACACGGGTACACGTGTACCCGCGGTGATCCGTGTCAGGTGTAACGTGTAGTACGACTACACGTGTCACGTGTACCCGTGTATTTAAAAACACGTTTCTGACCGGGAGCTCTATACTATATCATTTAATTTACTTTCTTTACTTACGTTATTTTTTATATATAACTTAAATGACAATATTAATAATACGTCCGTATTCAATTTTTTTTTAGGTATTTATCGTGCCGTCATTGTCGACAGTGTCGACTCGTCAATTTTCACCTTGTTTCAAGATACACAATTGACCCCCAGATACTACGATACTACTATGATTTTTTAGGTTATTTAATAGGGCCTATACAGTTTTGCCATGTATAATACGTTTTATACGTATTATACGTTTTTATACGTAGGAATCGTAAGAAACTGCTCGCAACGCCTTTCCCAACCCTGGTCGCCGGTGCGGAGTGAAGGCCAAATGGCATTACTCGAAATTGCATAAGGCTTTTTCCTGGTACCGTAAAGGCGGTGACCGGCCGGCTATCGAGCGCTAGTGGTATCTGACAATACCCATTCTTTAGGTCTAGTGTTGACAGATACCGGGCTCCCCGGAGTTTATCCAAGGTGGCCATGACTTGTGGTAGAGGGTATGCGTCCTTTTCTGTGACTCCGTTTACTTGCCGAAAGTCAATACAGAACCGGTACGTCCCGTCTTTCTTTCGGATCAATACGATGGGTGAACTCCACGCTCCGTGGGAAGGCTCAATTACGCCTTCTCGTTCCATCATCTCCACCTCCCGGTCGATAACTGCCTGCATGGCCGGGTTCCTGGGTCGGTATCGCTGCTTGATAGGTTGGTCGGTCTTGACCCGGATATGGTGCGATATTCGGTCGGTCGGGCCGCGGATGCCCTCGAATAGGGCGAGTTCCCTAGCTAGGAACTCCTGAAGGCGACGTTCCTCGTCGGGGGTTTGGGAGGCCAGTCCCTGTGCTACGGCTCCGCATACGGAGGTCTGTGCGTTTTTGCGCAGTGCGGTCGTCCGTAGCACGATTCCGGTCCGGGCCCACAAATCAACGCCGATGAGCACGGCGCCCTGTAGCGATGGCATGATTAGTCGTGCTCGAGCACCTTCCGGCCAATCTTCACCGGGAGCGTCATGGTCCCGGATATCGCGGTTGAACCTCCGTCTGCTAAATTAACGGAGCTTGTCCCCTGTCGAATCGAGAATCCAAGGTTCTCCGCGTAGCGGGCGGTGTCGTATGCGGACGTAGACGTACGGCCGCGGCTGGTAGGTTACTCGGACGGTGGCGGGGTCCGGGTGGCGGCGGCTTGGCCCCCGGCCCGTGCGGCGTTTCCCGGCGTCGGGTGACAGTCGCGGGTGAGCACGCTGTCCTTGCCGCATCGAGAGCAGAACTTTTTGGCCGGCCGTTTGCAGTCTAAACGGGTGTGTCCGCGCTGCTTACATCGCCAGCAGCACTTTTCCCGGTTATATGTGGTACTGGCAACGGACGGAGTGGTGGCCGTAGCCTTTCGCTCTGTTTTTTGCTCACGGTTTTGCTCTTCGATAGCTTCATATTCGGCGGCGCGGGCGTGTAGATCTCCCAGACTAGTGACGTCATCCAAGCGGAGTACTTATACATACTTGGGGCTCATGTTGTCGTAGAGCCGTTTGAGTTGGTCGTCCGTTGAAAATCCTCCAGCCCGTCGCATGCTCGTAAGGAGGGCCGTCGCGTATTTATGAAAGGGCTCGTCAGATTTTTGGAACCGTCCCTGGATTTCTCGCGACAGCTGTGCGCGGTATCGCCGGGGTAAGAACTGGTTGCGGAAGTCTCTCTGGAAATCCTCCCAGGAGTCCCATGCCGCCTTATTATTCCGGTACCAGAGGAGAGTATCTCCTCGGAGCAGTTCCGGCAGTCCCAGTAGAAGCTGGTCTCTGGAGTACCCGTATCCCTGGCGTAATTCCTCCACTCGTTCTAAGAACGCGAGTGGGTCTTTTCCGTCGAAGTGGCATCCCCACTTCCGGATATGATCCATGACCTTCGCCGGGTCGGGCTGGTCGTTCTTTTGATCATCGGCCATTATATCCTCCGGTTCGTCCTTTTTCACGGAGTATTCGTACTCCGGGTTAGCGTCCACAAACTCTCGGAGTCGGTGTCGAAGAGTATCGATCGAACCGCGGGGGTCGATTTCTAGCCTTTCTAATTCGGCCGTTAGCTCGGCTTTAGATAGCCGGTAAATCCAGTTTTTCATGAGCTAGGTGGGAGAACGAACCAGTGTCTCACGGATCAGGTCCCTGTACGGGCGCCATGTAACGTTCGCGTTTTCTCGCTCGGAATTCGCTCGCCAGGCCAGGGTGAGAAAACGTGGAGACACTAGTTGGTTTTATATAATTGCTCTTTATTCCTAATAATCACAATACAGTTTGATGGAGGGTGTAAGTGTTTGTGTGTGTGTGTTGCTCCGCTGAGCCGCAGTGTACTTGTGCAGGGTTGACTCGCGGTCGGACAGAGACGGACTCGCGGACAGGCGCGGAGGCGCGGTTGCCTCTCGGATTCGCAGACAAGTACGGAGGTACGGTTGCCTTACGGATTCGCGGGCCGATACGGAGGCACGGTAGCCTTCGGATTCGCGGGTAAACACGGAGGCACGGTTGCCTACGGAGTCGCGGGCAGGTAGGCTGGTCAGGAGCTCAGTCGGGAGCGCCCGACTGAGCGGCCTGTACACCGGGAGCGCCCGGCTTGAAGACGGGAGCGCCCGTCTTCTGTACGGCGGAAGTCGTTGGGAGCGTCCAACGTGGTGAAGCGGTCTCGGAGAGCGGTCGTGTCGGGATCAGGAGTCGGACAGGACTGGTAACTCGAGTCGGCTCGAGTCCCCTATTTATACCCCGAATGAGGGCGGTGGGAGCTGCCCCACCGCTCGGGCTGCCCCACTGTTCGGTTGCCCCACCGCTCGGGCACAGGAGTGCACGCTGAATAGGCGCTAGGTAGCCGTCAGGGCCGTATCGCTAGTGACGAATACGCGTATCGTCACACATGATAAAACTATTATTACGTTTACATTGCACGCGTTATATTTTTGAGTGTTTTACATACAACATTGCATTTGTAATATTTCCGAAAAATTGCTGACAGACTTTAGAACTTATAAAAAATTATTATTATATATTATTGCATTTTATTGAATTTTTTTTCTTTTATTAAGAATTTTCTCATATTCCAAATTTTGTCATATGGCATTTTTAATATAAATAAAATATTTAATAATATTTAATATAAATTAATATTCGACGCTGACTGGCAAAAAATATTTATTCGTATATCTGTATTGTTAATTGTTAATATTGTTATGCGATAGCTTTATGTTCACCAAAATACACCAAAATAAGCAAATATAAGAAAGAAAAAAGCGTCAGAGCCAGAAGATCACCACTACCCTGTTCGATCATCGATGTCAAGCAACAAGGCGCCGGTATACTACTTGGATGGGTGACCGGCTGAGAGAGCGGTTTTCTTCGGACAAATGCGCGACGGCTATACGCACATGGCTTAATATATTTTTTTGTTCCGGTAACAAAAATTTCATTTTTCACATATCAACAAATAGTTTTTGCATCAGTAACAAAATTTTTTGCTAATACAAAACATTTTTCTCAGTGTAAAATGTATTTGAAATATCTCTGAAGTGTTTCTGCAATATTTCGTAGATATATTTCAGAAATATTTCAGCAAAGTTGCATTTGAAATAATTGTGCCGATTAAAACATTGCAGAAATGTTGCAGAAACGGTCGTGAAATATTTCTGAAATATTGATGAAAGGTGTAATATTTCAAATGGAATTTTGCAGAAATGTTTCTGAAATATTACATGCCGAGTGGGACCCTCATTAGAGAGACTCTAAACGCGATGTCAGATAGCTGTGAAAAAAACGTGGCGATACATTTAAAAACACTGCACGAATTTGAGGCCAATATGATTTATGGATGACAGACATTAAAAATGTGATCGGGCCACGGGAAACAATGGAATACCAAGTTCGCCTTGTCGAAGATCATTAAAGGTTTCTCGCGATTGATCGTCGTTAGACTGACAAGCATGTTTCCGTACCATTTTGCAAATGCAATCTCTGACGCTGATCCTCTCTCACGTCGCGCTTCTCCAAGCGATACTATCGCGTTGACTGCTTCCGAGATCTGGAAATCACCAAATCGCGCTGATATCCTCAGAAAAAGGGCAATAAGAATGTATTTTCGATGACACACGAAGACGAAGCTGTCGTTTACTCCTTCGAGGTCGGAGACAGCGTAGTTACTGCTATAGTTACTTCAGACAACGAGATAATTATAAGAAGCTCAAGTGGCACGTAACTTATTTACGGTTTCGCCACTGGTCGTCGCGTCTTTTTCACGCCAACGATGTTATCGAATAAAAATTTGCGTTCGCAGCGTTAACATTTAATTTTCTCAATACTTCACGGTACGTCTTCCTTCTCCTCGTCGATACCGAACACCATGTTTATTGCGTTCTACACGCGCGGAAGACGCGCATAACCGTTATGACGAAACGGACAGATTGACAGATATGGTAGCGTAGACAGGCTGCGTTCCCACTATACGCGTCGCGCGTCGCGTCACGACGCCGCGTCATGAGTGATCCAATCAGAACGTTTCATTTTATGATGTCACTTCCGACAAGATCTCGCGTCGGAATAAATGACGTCATAAAATAAAACGTCTTGATTGGATAACTCATGACGCGGCGTCGTGACGCGACGCGCGACGCGTATAGTGGGAACGCAGCCGTAACGCCTGCGCATAATAGAGAGCACAGATAATTTAATTTTTCATACGGCACAAAAGTATTGCAGCAATGTTGCAGAAATATTTCTTTGCAAGATTGCAACATTGCAGAAATGTTGCAAAATGTTGCTGCAACGTTGCTGCAGTATTGCAGCAACGGTAAAATGTCCGCTTGTAAAAATATTGCAATACAATGTTGCTGCAATATTGCAATACAATATTGCAGCAATATTATATTGCAATATAGTAACAAATTTGTATTGCAATATTGTAACAATATTGTATTGCAATGTTGTAACAATATTGAAATGTAATGTATACATATATTCTAATGCTTTATAATGACATATAGCCCAGTAAAATGACTCGGTCGATTTGGAGGAAATAATACTGACTGGGCTGAAACTTTGTAAACAGGGTTGTTTTATGATACTATTCAACATATTAAAAGTCCCCACGTGTAGACGCTACGTTGCGGGCAGGAGAGGGTCCAAAAGGTTCAAAAAATCAGTTTTTCGCAAATAACTCGGAAAATATCAACTTTACGGAAATTTATGTAGATATCAAAATTGTAGCTTACAAAATTCCGCACAATTTCGTTTTTTATTCAAGTCTGTACGACCAAATGGAGCAAAGATAGAATTTTTTTAAACACTAGTAGTTTTGCGACGCAACGAAAACGCGTACGCGCGTCGCGCATTTTTCGCTAATATCTCGAAAATAGACTCTCAAATCGAAAAATGTTTACATAAACACTAATATAAATAAAATACTCACATTTTATGAACTAATTGCTATTTTATACTTGTACATTTAAAATGTACATGTCTAAAAACACAGTAATTCACACATGTAATTCACAATGTTCATAGATAATCCAGCCTCAAGAATTCATTAACCCTATTGCTCTTTCGTGTCCCACAAGTTTCTAACAGTTGTTTGTTCCGGAAAACAAATGATTGTTAGATAATCTCCCCCACCCCTAAAAAAAGTTGTTACAGTAGGGAACATTAGGTAGAAATTTCAAAGTCCTGAGAGCCGATAAAACGGCGTGGTGTTGACTTGGCCCCGGACGTCAATTTTCACTTTTGTCACTTCAAAAATTTAAAAATTTTGTAAATATCCAAAAACAATTATCGGATTCATATAGAGCATCAAATTTTCCATGAAAATTACTTACATATAGGTTTGCAAGAGTAAAGCTCGATGAAAAAATAGAAATTTTCGAGAGATCAGAAAAATTACTTTTCACCATCAAAAAACGCTTATGTTGCGCTAAAAATTACACCATAACTCAGAATGTCATCAAATCCCGTTGATAATACTGGCACATAAAAACGCATTTACAGTAGGAAAGGCAAGTTTCTATGACATATTTAAATTAGCAAAAAGTTTAGTGTCAAGTTTGCCCCGATGTCGAGTTAGCCCCGGTCTTCCCTATTTAAAATTTTATTGTCGTTAAAAAAAAATTTGACATTCCACAGAGGATAATTATGGCTCAGAGGCAGGTAGAAGAGGTGGAGAGGAGCTACAATTATAAAAAAAATTAATTTTTTTACATAAAAAATATCTGTCACTTCAAATTTATTTTTTCTTATTCAGAAATTTTTTTCTAGCATCCTTTAAGTCCTTAAAGTTCTTCTGAACCATTTAAAAATTACCAAATTTGCGGCGACAAAATTAAGTATTCTTATTTAATTAATAATTATCTTATTTTTTTCTCATTCTTACTACTTTTAGCTTTAATTTGCGTGTTTGATCATTAAGCTTTGTCAATTGGTTCGTGAGTTATAATTTTTTAAATAAAACGAGTCGTAACGTGTTTGCCGCGCCGCGCGCCGCATACTGGCTTCGGACTTTTCTCAATCTTTAGTACCTACGTACAGTACTATCGGTCCTAAAAATATCGGCCTAGTACCAAACGATTCAGAAAGACCCCAAAAATAACTTCTGACACTTCAATAAGTACAGAAAAATTGTTAAGGACACGTTTTTTTATCATATCAGGCGACTCATAGTGATGATCTGCTACATACGTAAACTTACCTGTCTTTTGAAACGCCAGTTTCCCATCATGATGCTTTCAAAATTACATGCCATAAACTCTATTTTATAGGAAATTTTGTCAGCTTTAATTTCGGTCTCTTGAAGTTTTTTCGTAAAGTTAATAGAAACGGAGATTTTTACAAAAAAAGGAATGATAATGCAATTTTTCCACAATTTATTAAAAATACAGCAATATTCATGAATTTTATTTTTAAATAAAACATACTTTGCGAAGGACTTATACTACTTCAGCACGTTCAATATATATGTATAAAGTAATGAAAACAAGGTAAAATAAATTTTTGAAAAATTATTATCCATATATTTTTGGACTAAAATGTTAATTTAACAAAAATTGATTTTTTTCTTCAATATTTAAACGCCTGTAAATCATCAACGTTTCAATGAAAAAAAGTCTACGACCTCTCATTTTAAAGATAATTAAAATATCTTCAAGAAAAATACATAACATTACTGCCTCCCCATACAGCACAAGAACCTTTCAGAAATATCTAAGAAATGTTTCATTTGATAGGTTGAAACATTTCATAAATATTTCAAAACGTTTCTGCAACAGCTCTGAGACATCTCTGGAATAGCAAAATGTCCGCGATTCTTGCACTTGAAACCTTTCTGAAACCGTGCTGAAAGTTTACCAAAATATATCTGAAACCTTTCAGAGATATTTAAAAAATGTTTCATCTGATGGAGTTGAAACATGGCATAAATATTTCAAAATGTTTCTGCAACATCTCTGAGACAGCTCTGGAATAGCAAAATGTCCGCGATTCTCGCACTTGAAACTTTTCTGAGAAAGTGTGTTGAAAGATTTCCGAAATATATTGCCTTTTTTTTTATTCAGGCGGTCACCCATCCAAGTAGTAACCGCACTCAAAGTTGCTTGACTTCCATGATCGAACGGGCTAGTGACGATCCTCTGGTTCTGATGCTTAATTCCTTCTAGCTTATGTTCATATCGTATATAAGCATCTTTAGTGTTCAAAAATTTGAAATTATTTATTAACTGGCAAATATTAAAAACAATGCAACAACAATTGATATATTATAAATATTAACCCGTTGTGATCACATGGGGTCCAGTGGACCCCAGGCTTTTTTTTTCTTAAAAGTATAGATACTATTTTGAGGGTAAAACGCATAAAGTTTTTTTGCTCTATCTCAAAAAATTTTGATTAATATTTTTGTGAAAAAAATCAAATTTCTCGAAAAAATTTTTTTCTCGCGTTTTTTCAACATAAACAAATTTTAAAAATTATTGGATTATAAAGAGAAAGTCATAAACTAAATTCCAGTTCAAGGTTTGAATCGATACATCAAAAACAACGCAAATGGCAACTGTTGTGGGGTCCATTGGACCCCGTGTGACTACTACGTTATTTTTAGGAGGTGTAACCACAACGGGTTAATATAAAAGATTCGTATATCATTACATAATATATAATATTAATAATTTATATCTGAGAAAAGCAAAAAGCCCTACATATGATGGGTGTGGTTTTTAGGGCTGCAATTAAAAATTTCTAAATTCGTCTATATTTACTTCTCCTAGATGTGTATAAAGTTTCATCGAAAACTCAACTGAAAGGTTTGCAAAAGTATATTTTATGAAATGTTTCCAAAATAACAATTAAAAATTTTCATTGCGTGAGAAAAGTTTCAGAAACAGCTCAACTGAAAGGTTTACAAAATCGTTTCATATGAAACGATTCAGAAATTACTTAATTGAAAGTTTTCAAATTTATTGCATGAGAAAGGTTTCAGAAACAGCTCAACTGAAAGGTTTACAAAATTTCATATGAAACAATTCAGAAATAAATCAACTGAACGTTTTCAAATTTATTGCGTGAGAAAGGTTTTAGAAACAGCTCAATTGAAAGATTTATAAAATTATTTCATGTGAAACGATTCAGAGATAACTCAACTAAAAGTTTTGAAAAATTATCTTCATGTGAAAGGTTTAAAAAACATTTCTATTGCAACATTTTATATGACATATTGCAGAATTTTTTCAGAGATGTTACACATGAAATGTGAAAGGTTGAAATGTTTTTGAAACCTTTCTGGAAGCTTTCTGCAAGAATCTGTGCTGTATGGGAACCAATTAGAAAAAGTTATTTTCCAAAATGCACTGAAAAATGACATTTCTTCAAGTTTTTTGCTCTTAACTTCAAGCTATCTTTACCAAAATGGATTTATGCATACATCAACATGTTCAAAATTTTATTCTCTTTAACTTTTATTATACATACTATATGTGTACGACCTATACTTTCAGAGTTAATACTGATTTTTACATGCAAAACATCCACTATCAACATAAAATAAAATTGTCTTTTAATTAATAACTCGGCGAATTTAGACCGTACAGAAATGAATAAAAACGAAATTGTTCATAATTAGATTCTCTACAACTTTTATTTAAAACATTTTTCGATTTGAGAGTCCATTTTCGACATATTAGCGAAAAATGCGCGACGCGCGTACGCGTTTTCGTTGCGTCGCAAAACTACCGATGTTTAAAAAAATTCTATGTCTGCTCCATTTGGTCGTACAGACTTGAATAAAAAATGAAATTGTGCAGAAATTTGTAAGCTACAATTTTGATATCTCCGTAAAGTTGATATTTTCTGAATTATTTGCGAAAAACTGATTTTTTGAACCTTTTGGACCCTCCCCTGTCCGCAACGTAGCGTCTACACGTGGGGACTTTTAATATGTTAAATAGTACCCTAAAACAAGCCTGTTTACAAAGTTTCAGCCCAGTCAGTATTATTTCTTCCAAATTTTGTCATTTTACTGGGCTAATAATAATAATTGGTATTTTACATCTGGCCATAGATTTCCGGCAATCACACAAAATAGATGTGATATTATAATAGGGAACTATCCTCTACAAATTTTTTGAAGATTAATTTCACATGCAGTATAAAAGAGATCTATTTCAGAAAAAATAACATGATAATTATATATATTATATATACATACTAGGTGCTTGGCCAGCGCTTCGCGCGGGCTCTAAATCTATTACTCTAAAAAATCTGTCTGGTTACCCGGGCTTCGCCCCAGAAGACATGTGGTAAGACACGCAAATAGTCTCTCTCTCTCTCTCTCTCTCTCTCTCTCTCTCTCTCTCTCTCTCTCTCTCTCTCTCTCTCTCTCTCTCTCTCTCTCTCTCTCTCTCTCTCTCTCTCTCTCTCTCTCTCTCTCTCTCTCTCTCTCTCTCTCTCTCTCTCTCCTCTCTCTCTCTCTCTCTCTCTCTCTCTCTCTCTCTCTCTCTCTCTCTCTCTCTCTCTCTCTCTCTCTCTCTCTCTCTCTCTCTCTCTCTCTCTCTCTCTCTCTCTCTCTCTCTCTCTCTCTCTCTCTCTCTCTCTCTCTCTCTCTCTCTCTCTCTCTCTCTCTCTCTCTCTCTCTCTCTCTCTCTCTCTCTCTCTCTCTCTCTCTCTCTCTCTCTCTCTCTCTCTCTCTCTCTCTCTCTCTCTCTCTCTCTCTCTCTCTCTCTCTCTCTCTCTCTCTCTCTCTCTCTCTCTCTCTCTCTCTCTCTCTCTCTCTCTCTCTCTCTCTCTCTCTCTCTGTGAGTATCGCCAGTTCGCTGTATTTTTGCTCCTGCATTAAGTGCTAATTGTTGCTGCTTTAAGCTGCCTTCGGGCTGTTCTGTTGCAGGTATAAGCAAGTCTTTAATTGCTTGTCACGAGCTATAATCATTTTCTTGGTACTCACTGCTTATTTCGGAGCATTTCGTTGACAAGCAGTATTGCTCATCCTAACCTTATTCTTGGAAATCTGTGGAATTCTTGGAATCTGCCGTGATAAGCGTTGACTGCTGCTGCGCATGCGTCTGCCTTGCCGATCTGATCTGTTCTATGCTTCTGGTTGTTCTGTGGTTGAAGTTGACCGTTGCTGCGCATGCGCCTACTGTTGCCGGACTTCTACATTTCATGCTGTCTCTGTGCACGTGTTGTGACTGATGGTTGGCTACTGCCTGCTCATGCGCCTATTGTTGCCTGGTGTCTCTTGTTTGTGACACGTGTTTGCGGATCTATATGACTTATCGATCTATTCGTTATCTCTCGTGATTTACGGTTCTTCTTGCTTGAGTGACGGGAATGCAGCGTGTGTGTGCAAGGTGCAAGAAGTCGATTGCTACCTCATTGGTTGAATGTGTTTGCACGAAGGCGTTCCATTCGGGCTGTCTTAAGTCATACGCGCTTTATAAATACACCGACACTTGCTGTAGATCGTTGTCTACTACAATTAACTTACCTCTCACACCTGAGGTAGATAATATCGCGCGGTCATTCAATTTTGACAGTATGGCTACCCCGGTGGGTTCTTCTTCGAATCTTGATGACAATGTTACGCGTAATTCTACTGACGACTTGTTACGTGGATTGGTCGAGCAGATGAAGGCGACGGATGCTAAACTCTCTTCTTTCATTGACTGTCAGCAACGTACCAATGAAAAGTTTAATGATAAACTTTCTGCTTTTATTGATTGTCAGCAGCGTACCAATCAAGAGCTCAGTGATAAACTTGATTGCTTAAATCGTCTTACTGATACTGTGGCTAAGAATAGTCAGCGCATTGCGCAATTAGAGCTAGATAATGCCAAGCTAGTTCGTGAAATCCGTGATCTGAAATCTGCTCGGTCAACTCATGACGCTCATTTGTGTAATGAGCTTATTGTTTCTGGCTTGCCATCTACAATATCCGTGACTCCTGCAAAACTCACTGAAAATGTACTCGCGGCATTAAATGTATCTCAATTGGCTAGTCATGTTCTTGGCGTGAGAATGGTTAATAGAGTACCATCTGCTACTCAGGGCAGTTCCAGGGTGGCTTCGGCGTCAAGTTCGATGATTGTCACTCTTGCTTCTGGTACTGTGTGCGACGCCATAATTTCGAAAAAGCGTGAAAAGGGTATTCTCAAGCAGCGTGATATATTTGATACGGGTTCTGATCGACATGTATACGTTAACGTACTGCTCCCTAAGTGCACGTATGACTTGCTGCAGCGGGTCAAGCGTATTGCTAAGGAGAACGCCTATAAGTATGTTTGGGTCAGAAATGGCCATATATGCGTGAGGTCTTCTAACGGACAGCCCATTATTTGTATCGACTCTGACGCTGATCTTGCTAAGCTGGCCTGACGCGTCTCGCTGGTTCGTCCGTTGCCTACGATTGTCCGACACGACTCAGCATGTAATCCTTCTTCGCTCCGCATCGCGCAGTTTAACGCCAACTCTCTTCGTGGGCATATCGACTTTATTCGCTTACATTTTAGTACCAATTCTCATCATATAATTTCTGTATCTGAAACGTGGCTTCATGCGGTTGTGTCGGACGATCTTGTGGCTTTGGATGGATACTTTCTTGTTCGTCACGACCGGGTGGGGCGTGTGGGCGGTGGCGTTGCTTGCTACGTGCATAATTCGTTAAAAGTCAGGTTAATTGCAACCTCTGTTGGGACTGAGTTTAGTGCTCCTGAATATATCATGATTGAAATTCGTTTGCCGAGTGATGAGGCAGTATTGTTTGTGTCAGTATATAGGAGACCTAAGGGCACTCTTTTAAACGAATTTGTTGAATCACTTACTGGTGTCTCTCATTTATATAAAAATATTATTATTGGCGGTGATCTAAATTGCAATCTTTTGACCGATTGTTATGAGGGGAATTATTTGCGTGAGCTAATGTCTGGCTTATCCTTAACCATTGTCAACTCTGATGCTACTTTTCATACTGCTACTTCTGACTCATGGCTGGATGTTTTAGTTGTTGATGATGGTGCTAGGGTTCTTGCATATGCTAAATCCTTGAGTCCATTCATCGCCGGTCATGATCTACTGGAATTGTCGTACTCACTTGATCGTAAGCTTGACCTTGATCAATCTATCCTGCGACGTGGTTACAGGAGCATTGATGCCTCTGCGTTCCTTGAACATCTCGACGCTATTGCTGTAAACGTTCAGAGTGTAGCGGGCTACCCTTCTGATGTTGATGAGCTTTGTGTCTGGCTGTCCGGTATCTTACTTGAATCACTTGATGTATTTGCTCCTGCCCGTGTGTCCGTGATCAGGAAGCCTCCTGTTCGATGGCTTACGGACGAACTGAGATGCCGGCTCCGCACTCGTAATCAGTTGTACAGGCAGGCCAAACGTTCAGGCAGTCTACTGGGTTATGCTAGATACCGTCACTTTCGCAACCAGCTTAACAATGACATCAAGCGTGCTAAAAGTGAGTTTCACTTGGCTTCCCTTACCAATGTTACTGACTCCGCTAAAATGTGGAGAGAACTTGCTCGTCTGGGATTGGTTAAATCCACGTCGGTTTCTCCTCTCCGCTTTTTTACACCCGATCAACTTAACTCTTACTATGTCTCAGTGTCCAGCACGTCTTTGCCTTGCACATATGCCGACTTTATTTCTGCCATCGCCTCAGTTTCTTGTACTTCTCATCGTCCTGAATTTGTTTTCTCTACTATACAGCCGGACTCGGTTTACAAACTCATCTTTAATGGACCTCTTCACTCCTACGCGTCTGGCTATGATGGCATCCCGCTTTATGTTCTTCGTATTGCTTGGCCCATTATCTCTCAGTGGCTCATTCCTCTTTTTAATCGTTCACTTAATGATTCCATATTTCCTTCATCTTGGAAGCGTGCGTTGATTCGCCCTCTCTCAAAGATTCGCACTCCACTGTCACCGTCTGATACGCGACCTATTGCCAACCTTCCTGAAATGTCAAAAATTCTTGAACGCTTGGTGGCCTCACAGATCTCCGACTATTTGAATGAACATAACCTGCTGAATCCCAGACAGTCTGCGTATCGTTCCGGTTTCAATACGCAATCTGCTCTTTTACGTGTCTGTGATGACATTAGAATGGGAATTGATAAAAGACTCATTACAGTCATGATTCTATTTGACTTCAGTAAAGCGTTTGATACGGTCCCACATCTTCGTTTGCTTATCAAACTGAAAGAAATCGGTTTTTCTGATGAGGTTCTCGCGTGGATTTTTTCTTACCTTACTGGTCGCTCTCAGGCTGTATTTGATGATGAAGGTAATTTTTCTGAGTGGCTTTTCACGTCGACTGGTGTCCCTCAGGGCTCTGTACTTGGCCCACTTTTATTTGCTCTTTATATAAATGATATCGGCAGTTTCCTGTCTTTTGTCTGTCATATGTTGTTCGCTGATGATGTACAAATTTATCTCCAGTGTACTCGCGCCGACATTCTGCATGGTCTTGAGTTGATTTCAAGGGATGCAAATGCTATTTTCGACTATGCTACGTTAAATGGTCTTAAGCTCAATCCTGCAAAGTCTAAGGTACTTGTATTTGGTAGTCAGGCTTATATCAATGATATCGACCTCCATTGTTTACCTCCTATTATTGTTAACCATACGCCTTTACCCTTTGTAAACGAAGCTAAGAATTTGGGTGTAATTTTTACATCTAATCTATCCTGGAAAAAGCATATCTTGCACGTCTCTCAAAAGGTGCATTATTCTTTGTACAAGCTTAAGTTTAACAAAAACTCTTTGTCCACAAGGTTAAGGATAAGGCTGGTTTTGGCTTTAATTATGCCGCACATTGACTACTGCTGCCTAGTCTATCATGGTTTGACTGGAGAACTGAACACCTTGTTACAGAGACTTGTGAATTGTTGCATTCGCTTTATATTTGATCTCAAGCGTGACGAACATATTACTCCGTTCAGGCGACAATTGGGGTGGCTTACAGTTGAAAACAGGAGGTTATACTTTCTTGGCTGTCAAATGTTTCGAATACTTTACATGCGCTCTCCCTCGTATCTTCGTGACAATTTCGCTTTGCTTGATCCGCAGTTGAGGAGATCTGACCGCCGTCTTGTTGCATCCCAAACCTTTCAAATTCCTTGCCATAGAACTACCACCTATAGAAACTCCTTTCATCTTTCAGCTATATATTTTTGGCATTCTCTTCCTATTAATATTACCTCTGCTCCTTCATTTGTCTCCTTCAAAGGTCTTCTCAAAGCGTATCTGTTAGCACGTGAAGTTGCATGATATCGATTGCTGGCGCGAGGCTTTTGATGGTGTCTTTCCCTCTTATCAGCTTGTAAGTTATATTGCGTTTTATTCTTGATATTAGTTTTAGTTTAACTGTACTTACATTGTTCCTATTTTTAAGTTGCGTTAGTTCTAGTTCTTTTACAGTGTATACTGTTGTAATTGCTATTAAGTTGTGCTCTACACTTAACTGATTTGTGCAAGTGAGAGCATGCACTTTTGTTATCTTTTTTTCTTTTTTTGTATTGTTAATCTTTGCCCTTTAGTTTTTCTTGGGCATAATAAATTATATCTATCTATCTATCTATCTCCCTCTCTCTCTCTCTCTCTCTCTCTCTCTCTCTCTCTCTCTCTCTCTCTCTCTCTCTCTCTCTCTCTCTCTCTCTCTCTCTCTCTCTCATATATTAACGACATTTATAAGATTTTACGTTACACATCTCACATGATTTTTGCGGATGATGTTCAGATCTACCGCCTATGTTCACCGGCCAATATTCTTCAGGCTTTGGAATTGATTACATGTGATGCCAATGCTATCTTTGCTTATGCTAATACGAATGGACTAAAGCTTAACGCTGCTAAATCTAAGGTTATTATTTTTGGAAGTCAAGCTTATACTAATACCATTGATCTTAGTAGTCTACCACCTATCATTGTGAATGATACGCCCCTACCATTTGTAAATGAGGTTAGGAATTTGGGTGTCATCTTTATGTCCAATCTTTCGTGGAAGAGACATATCTCGCTGATCTCACAAAGAGTGCATTATGCATTGAATAATTTGAAGTTCAACAAGAATTCTCTTTCTACCAATCTAAGGATTAAACTTGTCACTACCTTAATCATGCCACATATCGACTATTGTTGTCTCGTATATCATGGTTTGAGTGGCGAGTTGAATACAAAATTGCAAAGGCTCGTCAACTGTTGTATTCGTTTCATCTATGACCTTAAGCGTGACGAACACATTACACCGTATCGACGTCAGCTGAGGTGGCTTTCGGTTGAAAATAGGAGATATTACTTTCTCGGTTGTCAGATCTACCGCATTCTACATATGTGTTCTCCTTCATATCTACGTGAGCTTTTTCCTCCTCCCGATCCAGCACTTAGGAGATCTGACCGACTAGCTGCTTCATCCACTCAAACGTTCCATATTCCTGCTCACAGAACTGTTGCTTTCAGAAATTCCTTCCAACTTTCTTTCATATACTTCTGGCATTCTCTTCCTGGTACAATTACTTCTGCATCTTCACTTCCATCATTCAAGAGCCTACTTTTTGCGTTTTTGCTTTCGTTTGAATCGGAGTGACGGGCCTTTGTTCTTTCGTTCTTTTGTTTTTTGTTCTTTTGCTCTTGCGTACCTCCTGTGAGTGTACTTTTCCATAATTTTAGTTCGCGTTATGTTTCTCTGTTAGTTTTAAGTTGCGTTAGTTGTAAGTAGCGTTAGTTTTAAGTAGCGTTAGTTGTAAGTTGGCTTGTAATTGCCATATAGTTTTGAGAGAGAGCATGTGCTTGCAGTTACAATTTTCTTTGTATCCTTTTGCCCTGTAGCCATTGTTTGGGCATAATAAATGATCAATCAATCAATCAATCAATCAATCTCTCTCTCTCTCTCTCTCGGGTGAGTACAGCGTGCACGTCCGTTCTGTTGCTCCTGCTTTAACCGAACATATCTCTGCCCCAAGCTGCCTTCGGGCAATTCTTGTTACAGAATCGAGCAGGTTTTTTATTGCTTGTGAGGATTGATATTGCATCTTTCTTTCCTTGCAACTGCTGTCCCGGATATCCTGAGGCAAAGTATCTTTCTCTTTCTAACCTCACTTTCGCTTCATCGATCTGGATTGACGTGGACTCTTGCTGCGCATGCTCCTGCTTTTTTCACTTCTGCGCTGTCCTGTTTTCGCACCTGCTCTACGCATGAGTTATCATCTGTGAGCTTCCGCACGTGCTACTGCCTGTTTACCATCCGTCGCTTTTGGACGAATTACCATCTGTTCCCTACTGGATTGCCGTACTGCATTTCTTCGGTTCTGCTCCTCGATTTGCTCAACGTTTTACTTATGCAGTGCTTCAAATGTAAAAAGCCTATTGCGACTGTTTCAGTTGCATGTGAGTGCAACAAAGTGTTTCACCCCGGCTGTATCAAGTCGTATTGCCTGACCAAATACGCCGATCACTGCTGTAAGGCCTTGGCAGCGTCACAAGACTTACCGCTTACACCGCGAATTGACAAGGGTGTACCATCCTTTAATTTAGTGGATATGGCTTCTTCTTCGGGCACACAACTTCAGTCTACTGATGAGCTGTTAAGATCGATCCTGTCAAAGATGGAAAAATCGGATAAAAAATTGGCTGCGTTTATGGAAGATCAGCGTAATTTAAATGAGGAGATTAATGTCAAACTGGGCAAGCTAAAGCTTATTGCGGAAACGGTAGCCCAAAATACTCAGCGTATCACTAAGCTTGAGCAAGAAAGTTCTGCTCAGGCGCGTGATATTCAGGCGTTAAAATCTGCTCAGCCCATTGCGCGCACTGTAGATGAGAACAAGCTCATTATTTCTGGACTACCTCCGGCGTTGTCGATTTCTCCAACAGAGCTTGTCAATAATGTACTTGGTGTCCTTGACAGTCGAGGTCTCTCCGGTCATGTTCTTGATGTGAGATCCATGACACGTAAAGCACCGCCTAATGTAACTCCGGGCCGTTCCTCGAATGCCGGAAATCTACTATCGCTTGTGGTCACTCTGTCCTCTGGTGCTGTCCGTGATGCTATTATTGCGAAGAAGCGTGCTAAACGAGTATTAAAGCAGCGGGAAGTGTGTGCAAGTGATTCGGATCAGAACCTATACGTCAATGAGATGCTACCCAAGGCCACGTACGACTTGCTGCAGCAGGTGAAACGCGTCGCCAAGGAGAAATCCTGCAAATATGTTTGGATGAGGCAGGGTCGAATTTGTGTCAGATCCTCTGATGGCACCCCTATTATACACATTGACTCTATAAATGACTTATCTAAATTGGTTTGACTGGATTGCACTGGTAATGTAACGGCTTCTGCGGCTCATAGTGGCTTAACCCGTGTCTCGTCTAATTTTCGCGCGGCACAGTTTAATGCGAATTCCTTGCGGGGACATATAGAGTTTATTAAGCTTTATTTCAGTATTTATTTCTATCACATTATTTTTATTTCCGAAACGTGGCTTAATGCTAATATATCAGATGATCTCGTAGCATTAGACGATTACTTTTTGATTCGTCATGACAGAGTGGGACGGATGGGCGGAGGGGTAGCTTGCTATGTACATAAATCGCTTAAAGTAAAAATTATAGCTACCTCTAACAACAATCTCTGCAATAATATACCGGAATATCTTCTTATAGATGTTTGTATGCCTGATGGTGTATCGGTACTATTTGCGTCCATTTATAGAAGACCTAAAGGTCTCCTCTTGCATGATTTTGTTGAGTCACTAATTAGTGTCTCACATCTTTATAAAAATATAATTATTGGTGGCGATTTAAACTGCAATCTGTCATCCGCCAATTATGAATCAGATTATTTGCGTGAACTTATGTCTAGCTTGTCCTTACACATTGTCAACTCTGAACCTACTTATCATACTGCGACATCGGACTCATGGCTTGATGTTTTGGTTGTGGATGACGTTGATAAGGTCTTTATCTTTCACTAAATCTTCGAGTCCTTTTATTGCTGGTCATGATCTCATAGAGTTATCTATGTCACTTAACGCTAACCCGATTTCTGAGCGTTCGATCACTCGTCGCAATTACAGAGGTATTGATTGTTCTGAGTTCTCCGAATATCTTGGATCTATTGCTGGTGTGGTGCGAGCTGAGATTGAGGGAGTATTTAACGAGACCGATGTTGATGGATTCTGTGATGTGTTGTCTCGCAGCCTGTTAAAGGCACTTGATATATTTACTCCTACTCATGTCTTGGTGATTAAGAGACCTCCTGCGCGGTGGCTTACTAATGAAATTAAGACCAGGATTCGTACTTGCAATCAATTATATAAGCAGGCAAAACGATCTAACAGTTTACTGGGCTATGCTACTTACAAATCTTTTCGTAACCAGCTTAATAAAGATATCAAACTAGCTAAAAGTGAGTTTCATTTAAACTCTCTTAAAAACATCACTGATCCGGCTAAACTTTGGCGTGAACTAGCTAGTCTTGGTCTTGTTAAATCAACTCTCGTATCTCCTCTACATTTTTTTACACCTAATCAACTAAATTCATTTTATGTTACAGTCTCTAATGCTCAGTTGCCTTGCTTATATGTTGACTTTATTTCTGCCATTGATCAGGTGGCTCGTCCATCTTGTCGTCCTGAGTTTGTTTTTTCTGCTATTACACCAGACATGGTCTTTAAACTCATTTCTATGAGACCTCTTTATTCTTACGCGTCGGGGTCTGATGGCATACCCCTTTACATTCTGCGCATTGCATGGCCTACGATTGCATCATGTCTTACGGCTTTATTTAACCGCTCATTGGAGACTTCTTCGTTTCCATCTCAATGGAAACGTGCTTTGATTCGCCCACTTTCGAAGATTCGCACTCCTCTGTCTCCGTCTGACACGCGACCGATTGCAAACCTGCCAGAGTTGTCTAAAATTCTTGAGAGGATTGTTGCTAAACAGATAACCGATTATTTAAATGAGCATAATCTCCTGAATCCTAGACAGTCTGCATATCGATCCGGTCATAATACTCAGTCTGCTCTTTTGCGTGTTTGTGACGACATCAGAGAGGCGATTGAAATTGGACATATTATGATCATGATTTTATTTGACTTTAGTAAGGCATTTGACACTGTTCCGCATCTTCGATTACTTATTAAATTAAAAGAAATTGGTTTCTCTGATGCCGTGATTACGTGGATTTTTTGGTACTTAACTGGTCGTTCTCAGGCCGTGGTCGACGATGCGGGGAGGTTTTCCGACTGGCTGTCGACGTCCCTGGGTGTACCTCAGGGTTCTGTACTTGGCCCACTGCTATTTTCTCTCTTCATTAATGATATTAGTAAAGTTTTATCCTACTCTAATTATATGCTTTTTGCCGATGACAAGCAAATATATTTCTCTTGTCCACCGGCTGATCTTCTTCACGGACTCGGGTTGATCTCTAGGGATGCGCAAGCCATCTTTGAATATGCTAATGTCAATGGTCTTAAACTTAACCTCTTTAAGTCCAAGGTTATTATATTTGCTAGTCGGGCTCATGTTAATAATATAGATATCACCCTTTTACCACCGATCATTGTCGACCGAACACCTCTGCCATTTGTGAGTGACGTAAGAAATTTGGGTGTTATTCTAATGTCCAACCTTTCATGGAAAAAGCATGTCTTGCATGTCTCGCAAAGTGTTCATCATGCTCTGTATAAACTTAAGTTTAACAAGAACTATCTCTCCACTGCGCTTAGAATCAAGCTTGTTAACACTTTAATCTTACCACATATAGATTACTGTTGTCTTGTTTACCACAACTTGAGTAACGAATTGAACACAAAATTACAGAGACTCGTTAATTGTTGCATCAGATTTATTTTTAATCTGAGGCGAGATGAGCATGTTACTCCGTTTAGGCGTCGTTTGGGATGGCTTTCGGTCGAAAATAGAAGGCTTTATTTTCTTGGCTGTCAGACTTATCGCATTCTGCAGATGCATTCTCCTTCTTACCTAAAGGAACTCTTCATTCCTCTCGATCCAGCTTTGAGGAGATCGGACCGTTTATCCACATCATCACACACTTTTCACATTCCTTTCCATAGAACCACTACCTACCGTAACTCCTTCCGACTATCTTCAATTTATTTTTGGCACTCTCTTCCTGATGGCATTACATCGGCGTCTTCACTAGCTGGTTTTAAAAATCTTCTCCGTTCGTATCTGATTGCATCCGAATCTGACTAGTGCAGCTGCCTTCATGTATATTCAGTTAACTGTAAGCATAGTCTAAGTTCATTGTAATATAGTGTACCTCTTGTTATTATTGTTTTTAGTTCTTAAGCTTAGTATTAAGATTTATTGGAATTAGTCATTGTTTATATTGCTATACTGTAGTATATATCCTGTTATTATTGTATGCAGTTTATTAGCTTTTTGATATGTTTGAGAGCATTTACTCTTTATTATTGTTATAATATTGTTACTACTTTAATACCTTTGCCCTTTAGCGATGCTTGGGCATATAAATATATTAATCAATCAATCAATCTCTCTCTCTCTCTCTCTCTCTCTCTCGTTTTTAGCGCACTCGGAGTGCCTCGTCTTGTCTCTGACGTCCTAAAGACCCGCGATGTGGTCGTGCGTGATGCGCCCGTGGTGCGTGGTGTTGCGTCGGGGCTGGCTTCGACCTCAACTCAGGATGATACCACTGGTCACAGAAGGTCCATCATAGTTGCGCTTAAATCATGTGAGATTCGTGATCACATTATCAAAGTAATGCGTGGCAAGCGTCGTCTGACCTTGCGTGAGGTTTTCTCGACCGACATTCCCGGCAATGTGCATGTCAACGAGTTGCTTCCGACTCACACCTATAAATTATTGCGTCAAACACGGGCTAGGGCAAAGCAGTTGTCATTCAAACATGTCTGGAGTAGAGACGGACGAATCTTTGTCCGCAAGGATAATGGTCTGCCTCCAATTCCGATAGCCTCCGAGGCTGATCTGGCCGGGTTTCAATGACCTGCCGTAGCGGATGTTCCTCCTTCTGCTTTGCGCGATCACATTAAGGTTGCTTGTTTCAATGCCTGCTCCCTTCTTGCCCATCTTGAGTCAATCCAGGCCTTCTTAGCTTCTGATTTTTTTCACGTAATTTCAATTTCCGAGACCTGGCTTCACTCACATATTTCGGACGACTTAGTGCGTATCCCTGGTTATTATTTGTTACGCGTGGATAGAGAGGGCAAGGAGGGGGGCGGAGTGGCCTGTTACATACACGAATCGTTGCGTGCACGAGTTTTGGCGTCATCACCTTCTGCCTTCTCGAACGAACCTGAATTTATCATTCTTGACATTCGGTGCAGTTCGGGCTCGCCGCTCTTATTTACTTCCATGTATCGCAGACCGAGAGGTAGTAATTTTAGTAAGTATGCTGACACCCTTACCACATTTATGCACAATTATAAGAATATAATCATTACGGGCGACTTAAACTGTAATCTACTCACTTCATCATATGAATCCAACCACCTTAAGAGTTTAGTTTCTCAGCTGTCACTTAATATCGTCCAGTCTCAATCGACTTATCATACTCACTTTTCTGACTCATTGCTCGACGTTTTTATAGTTGACAGTTTAGAAAAAGTATTATTGTTTCGCAAGTCGGCCGCTCCTTTCATTAATGGTCATGATCGTATCGAGCTAACCTATTCTTTTGTTGTTCCGTCCCGAAAAAATCGTACCTTAGTTCGACGAAGCTACAAGAAATTTAACGAGCAATGCTTCATTAGTACTTTTACCTCTACGTTGTCTTCATCTTTCCCCACTGACTTTATCCGTGAGAATCTCGGTGAGTCTGATATTGACTGCTTCCTGTGCACCATCACTAATGGCTTTACCACCAGCCTTGACCTTCACGCTCCTGTCCACACTTTTCGCGTGTCCCGTCCGTCGGCACCCTGGCTTACTGATGCTCTTATCTCCAGAATCAAGCTTCGCAATCGGCTTTACAATATCGCACGAAGATCTGGCAACATTCTCGACTTGCATATTTACAAGTCGTTCAGGAACGAGCTCACGCTCGACTTGAGAAGAACCAGAGAACACTTCAACATGGAGCGATTGAGTTCTATTTCAGATCCCTCTAAGATTTGGCGTGAGCTTGCCAATCTTGGATTAATTGAATCACCTCTTTCTTCACCACTTAACTTTTTTCCTCGCAATCTTCTGAATGCTCATTATGCCTCTATTTCCAATCGTCATCCTTCTTGTTCACAGTCACAACTTTCCGATCTTATTTCATCCATAACTTCTAATGTACCACTTTTCGAATTCTCTCCTGTAACATACGACAACCTCCACTCCTTGATAGTTTCCTCTTCTGTTTCTCTAGCTTCGGGTTGTGATGAATTGCCACTGTATGCCATCGCTTTGGCCTTGCCTCATATTGGCAATCTCATGACATCATTTTTCAATAGTTGTCTCAAACTTGGTTACTTCCCTGAGCTGTGGAAACGTGCCTTGTTGCGCCCTTTATCCAAGGTAAAAACTCCTGCCTCCCCTTCGGACACCAGGCCTATAGCCAATCTGTGCGAGCTCTCCAAACTATTCGAAAAAGTTTTGCATAGTCAAATCGCGGACTTTATCAGCTCCAATCACATCTTAGACGATCGGCAGTCGGGTTACCGTAAGGGTTATTCTACACAGTCTGCTCTTCTTCGATTACTTCATGATATCAAAAGTGGCGTCGATGTGGGTGAGGTAATGATACTTGTCCTTTTTGATTTCAGCAAGGCTTTCGATACTGTGTGTCATCTACTTCTGTTGACTAAACTCAGAAAATTGGGGTTTTCCGATCTGGCTCTTAAATTAATCTATTCATACCTTACGGGTCGCTCTCAGGCCGTGGTTGATCTTGATGGGGAGCTCTCTGACTGGCTGTATGTCACTTCCGGCGTTCCCCAAGGATCTGTTTTGGGACCCCTCCTTTTTTCCTTATTCATTAACGACATTGGCACCTTCCTCAGGTTTACCGAGCGCATCATATTTGCCGACGACACGCAAATTTATCGTCGATGCCTCCCTAGTCAACTGAATACTGCCTTGCAGTTGGTGGCGCATGATGTAAGAGTTATCACAGAATTTGCCGCAACAAATGGTTTGTCTCTAAATCTCAGCAAATCTAAGGTTTTGATTCTCGGTAGCAGACGCTATGTTCGGCAAATATCTCTCAATGATTTACCTCTTATATCAGTCAACGGCGCTTCCATTCCGTTTGCTGCCGAGACGCGTAACCTTGGAGTGATCATTAGCTCTGATTTGTCATGGCAAAACCATGTGTCACATATCTCCAGAAGGGTACATTTCACACTACATAAGCTTAAGTTTCATAAAAACTGCTTATCCTTTAATTTACGCGTTAAACTTGTTACCTCCTTGATTTGGCCCCTGCTGGACTATTGTTCTCTCGTGTACAATGACGTCACAGATGAGCTCAATGCTAGACTTCAGAGACTCATAAATTGTGCTATTCGTTTCATTTTTAATTTAAAACGCGATGAACATATCACGCCCTTCCGACATCGACTGGGGTGGCTGTCGGTTGAAAACAGACGCTTATACTTTCTTGGCATTGAAATGTTCAAGATTTCGCATGACATGTCTCCCAAGTATCTCTCTGATATTTTCATTAGTCCTGATCCTTTACTTAGGAGATCATCGCGTTTAGCTCAACAACACGCCTTTCTTGTTCCTAACCACAGAACTCAAACGTATCGCAGGTCTTTCCACCTTGCTGGAATTTATCTGTGGAACTCCCTTCCTGTCAATGTGGTGTCATCTTCGTCTATCGCGGTATTCAAGAGTAAACTCCATGACTATCTTTTCTCCCTTGAGTCGAGTTCTATTCGTAGTAGTGCGAACCATTCCATTATTTCGACATGACTGGTCTATGGGTGTCAACATACTGTACATATATTACATAAATTTAGTTACTCTTTAGTTTTAAGCGACTTTTCTTGTATTCTGTTTGTGTTGCGATTTTACCACGGTTACCTGTTCATCCTTTGCGGAGGACGAGTACCATGCTAATCTCATTTTCAATTTTTTACTTTTCCATTTCGTCCTTCGCGTGGGGTGCATCGCTTGTACTTTAGTCTTCATTTACAACACAATACATCCGTGGCATTATTAATTATCTTCATTTGTATATACATTTTTACTGTACACTTTCATGTTTGCCTAAAGCCTAATGGCTATGGCATAATAAAAATCAATCAATCAATCAATCTCTCTCTCTCTCTCTCTCTCTCTCTCTCTCTCTCTCTCTCAGGCGGTCGTTGATCTGGCTGGTGAATTCTCCGATTGGCTATCCATCACCTCTGGTGTGCCTCAGGGATCGGTATTAGGACCGCTCCTCTTTTCCCTCTTCATCAATGACATCGGTGCGTCTCTTAGATTTACCCAACGCTTGATTTTCGCTGACGACACTCAGATTTACCGTAGGTGTCTCTTTGGTCAGTTAAACGTTGCTTTGCAGTTGGTGGCCCATGATGTCGGAGTCATCTCCGAATATGCGACCACAAATGGATTGTCTCTCAACCTCAAGAAATCTAAAGTATTAATATTCGGTAGCAAGCGTTACGTGGACCAAATAGATCTTCACGATTTACCTCTCATCTCTGTTAGTGGTACCTCTATTCCGTTTGTCTCTCAGGCTCGAAATCTAGGTGTCATTATGAGCTCCGACCTATCTTGGAACAGCCACGTTGCTCATATATCTAAGCGAGTACACTTCACGTTGCACAAGCTTAAGTTCCATAAGAACTCCTTATCATTGCAATTGCGTGTAAAACTCGTGTCTGCATTGATTTGGCCTCTGCTTGACTATTGCTCTCTTGTTTACAACGATGTTACTGATGAGCTTAACATAAAACTGCAGAGACTTATTAACTGCACGATTCGGTTTATCTTTAATTTGCGTCGAGACGAACACATCACTCCTTACCGCCACCAATTAGGGTGGCTGTCTGTCAGAAATCGACGTCTCTTTTTCCTTGGCATTGAAATGTTTAAGATATATCATGGTATGTCTCCTAGCTACCTCTCTGAGATCTTTGTCAGAGCTGATCTCTCGATTAGACGATCGTCTCGACTCGCACTGCCTAGTATTTTCCAAATTCCCATTCACAGAACCGAAACTTACCACCAGTCTTTTCACCTAGCTGGTATTTACTTATGGAATTCGCTTCCTTCCGAGGTTGTGTCGTCTTCGTCTCTAAATGAATTTAAGCAGAAGCTCAATGGCTATTTATTTGCACTTGAGCTCGGTTCTGGTTGAGGTTCTACCCTGGGGCCATCTAACATCTGCGTATGATGTGGCGTTAGTGCGTGGCAAGTAAAAGTACACTTAGTCTGCCGAGTCACTGTACTTGAATCGTTGCTACGTATCAATGTTACTTTTCTGCGATTGTTGAGTGTGAGCATGACTGAATTCCGTTGATTTTTATTTTTTTCTGCATATTTCAGTTATTAATACTGTCAACGAAATTTAGTTCTGAAGCATTTGCTGAAGTGGAAGTAATTACTAATTATCATTACTCTTTGCAATATAGTCATTATTATCTTATTGTTTCCGCTTTTGCTCACTGCTTTATTATAATTGTCTTATCTGTTCTGTAATTTTCTAGTTTTTACTTATTTAAATTTTTCTTTTTGTTTTTTGTTTTTTATTTTATTCTTGTTTACTTCATGTATATCTTTGTATTTTTCATTTGCCTAAAGTCTTGACTATGGCATAATAAACAAACTCAAACTCAAACTCTCTCTCTCTTTCTCTCTCTCTCTCTCTCTCTCTCTCTCTCTCTTTTTCTCTCTCTTTCTCTATTTATTTGCACTTGAGCTCGGTTCTGGTTGAGGTTCTACCCTGGGGCCATCTAACATCTGCGTATGATGTGGCGTTAGTGCGTGGCAAGTAAAAGTACACTTAGTCTGCCGAGTCACTGTACTTGAATCGTTGCTACGTATCAATGTTACTTTTCTGCGATTGTTGAGTGTGAGCATGACTGAATTCCGTTGATTTTTATTTTTTTCTGCATATTTCAGTTATTAATACTGTCAACGAAATTTAGTTCTGAAGCATTTGCTGAAGTGGAAGTAATTACTAATTATCATTACTCTTTGCAATATAGTCATTATTATCTTATTGTTTCCGCTTTTGCTCACTGCTTTATTATAATTGTCTTATCTGTTCTGTAATTTTCTAGTTTTTACTTATTTAAATTTTTCTTTTTGTTTTTTGTTTTTTATTTTATTCTTGTTTACTTCATGTATATCTTTTTATTTTTCATTTGCCTAAAGTCTTGACTATGGCATAATAAACAAACTCAAACTCAAACTCTCTCTCTCTTTCTCTCTCTCTCTCTCTCTCTCTTTTTCTCTCTCTTTCTCTCTCTCTCTCTCTCTCTCTCTCTCTCTCTCTCTCTCTCTCTCTCTCTCTCTCTAAGATCGGTAACAAAAAACTATACAGTTTATAGCACTTCCCGGGAAATTCTACCCCTATTTTATATACAATTCTTTAAAATTCGGTCAATTATTTCCCGAAAAATTCGTCAAACTTCTAATACCGGTTTTCAAAAAGATCGGTAACGAAAAATTATATACTTTATAGCACTCCCCGGAAAATTCAAGCCTTACTTTGTGGGTGCTATCTCCGTACTTACGATCTCAACCCACGATTTATATCGTGATCCAGTGACGTCCGAGGTGAACCTGTGAATTATTTTTAGATTCTTTTGGGGGCCCCGCGAGATGCGGGGCGACGTGCGAAGCACGTGTGCAAGGCGTCGGAGGGTTATATTCCGGACGCACAATGCAAGGAGATGTTTTATTCTCCGAATAGCTCCTTTAGTAGGGAGCGTCTTTGATGGCTGATCCGAGTGTATCTCTTCGGAATCAAGCCTTTGCCCGGAGTCCTGGGCATCCGCTTCGGCGTAGATGGAGGTGGACTCGGCGGATCGATCACCACCAGAGAGGGTGGCAAAGAATACGTCTGTGTCTCCTGACACTTCGTCTTCGACGAGGCTATCTTCTGCAAGGCCAACTCTGCCAAGCGATGCCTCCAAGTGCGTGGTGCCGGCAGGTCCGATAGGTCGCACGGAATTAATTTCCACACTCGAAAGGATTCCGCTTTCCTTTGGTGGAGTTCCGGGGGCGAAGTGGTCTTCCTGAATGACTCGTCAGTAGGTCGAACCCTTGGAGCGAGCGGTGGCCCGTAGCGAGGATCGGGCGGTTGCCCGTAGCGAGGATAGGGCGGTTGCCCGTAGCGAGGACAGTCCCGCGACTTCCTTTTCCGCGGCAGCTTGTCGAGTGATGGTGCAGATTTAGAACCGAAGGCCCGGAGCACGCTCTGTTACCAGAGGCCCGGGGGCTCGCTTCGTTATGCAGAGTTATGCCTAATAGGCTCCCTCTGTTCAGAGGCCCACTAGGAGCTTGCTCTGTAGTTCCGAAGGAACTGTTTTCCGACCTTTTATCTCGCTTGCTTGCCACTTATCAAAAAATATCAAGACGAGAAAAGGCTCTGAAATCCTTTCAGCGGGTGGCCTTCTTAAAGCTCCCCAGCGGAATCTAACTCGCGCGAAACTGCATAAGCGTTGGCCGCCTAGCGGCGGCGCGGCGAACTCGTTAGCGCTTGCGGCGGTTCGACCGTACGGCGCGCTCGAGCGGCAGCTCGCCAGGCGCGTAGCGTTGCGGCGCGGTGCCCCGTGGCGCTGTGAGGATTCAGCCGCCACATACTTTATGTACAATTCTTTGAGATTCGATTATTCGGAACCGGTTTCCAAAAAGATTGGTAACAAAACATAGTACACTTTATAACACTCCCCGGGAAATTCTACTCCTTCTTCATGTACATTTTTTTAAGATTTAATCAATTATTTCCCGAAAAATTTGAAAAATTAAAAAAACCGGTTTCCGAAAAAATCGGTAACAAAAACTGTACACATTATGGCGCTCCCCAGAAAATTCTACCCCTACTTCATATACAATTCTTTAAGATTCGGTCAATAAATTCCCGAAAAATTGAAAAATTTTTGATACCGGCTTCCAAAAAGATCGGTAACGAAAAATTATACACTTTATAGCACTCCCCGGATGTTTGATCTATAATTCTTTGAGATTCGGTGAATTATTTCCCGAAGAATAAAAGAAATTAAAAAAACCGGTTTCCAGAAAATCGGTAACGAATAACTATACACATCATGGCACTCCCCGGGAAATTCTACCCCTACTTCATATATTTTTGGTAAAAATTTGGTCCACTAACGAATGAGTAGTTCGCGGTCAGACAGACAGACAGACAGACAGACGTCCAGTACTTATATAATATAGTACTAGCTTTTGAGCCCGCGCGAAGCGCGGGCATAAATCTCGAAAACAGCTCCAATTCTTTCACAAATTTTTTACATGTTACCGATGTATATGTTCCCGATAAATTGGAAAAATTTTGTAACCGGTTTCCAAAAAGATACCTATTAGAAGTTAGCCCCCCACTTTTAGAATTAACATATTTTCACGGTTGTGCTGAATTGTGCTAGGTTTGTGCTATATTGTGCTCGAATATTATAACCATAATATGAAAAATACGAAAGAAAATTCAAAAAAACGAATTTTTAGGTCAGCCCCCCACTTTTCGTTTTTTTCAATTTTTTCGATTGTGCTGAGTTGTGCTAAGTTGTGCTAACATTGTGCTAAAATATTATTTTTAAAAAATAACAACAAAAAAGTTACGATATTTTTTTTTATCCACGTGAGTCACATACTACTTGGAGATTTAAGGATGGAAAACCTTTTCGGTTTATATAAGAAGCTGAATCAACTAGCGGAGCTCGGATTTTAATGTGTGTTCCATAATATGGCACCGATGACATTTGGAAAGCCGCAAGTCCTTTTGAAATGTTCCATGATATCTGCAACAACAACTTCTTTGGGCCACTGTATAAATCGTGGTGCGATGCAGTGAAGTGCGTAGGTAACACGTCTCACAGCCCTAAAAGTAGTTGCTTTACCAACTCCAAATTTGACACAAACGGATCTGTAACAATCCAGAAAAGTAAGCAATGAGAAGCTTGTCGCAAAACAATTTAATAGCATTTTTCACTGGCCGCATTGGTGCGCACTACATAACAGCAATGTGTTTTTATTTTGGTACACAAATTCGGCACTAGCTACAAGACATGGTGTCAGTTGAATGCAATATGGCACTCAGTCCCAGACAGCATACATGTCTAAAAGATATCGTAAAGATATCATTAAGATTGTCTTTTAGACATTATGTCGGAGGTGCTGCAGAGTGAAAAATGCTATAAATATGTGGTGGTTACACCAGTATAGAGCACAGATGGGTTTTACATATCTGTACGAATCGGGAGTAGCCATAAACCAAAGAGCAATATATAATTGTTTCTCTGCTGAAATTGGTTTTTTACCAAATATGGTACTTGTGGCATTTAGTGCTGGTCCAATCAGTGATAAAACCATTTCAAATGTAGCCGGATACAGTCTAGAATATTAGGTTATGATATAAGTGAAATAAATTTAATAAAACCAAATGGAAAATATTACAACTTTATAACTTAAAGACTTTATGTTTAATACCTAAAATGTTCTTTAAATATAATATTCGTGTAATTAGGAATCACACAATCGACGTAATCAGTAATTTTTTCCACTACAATTTTTTCTCCATGTGATTTACTTGCTATTAGCATAGAAATTAACGTCTGCATATCACTTAAAGATATGTCTTCAACTTCATTTTTATTTACTGTCGCTTGATTCGGAACTATCACTTTCATCGTTTTCCTTCAAAAGTATTGAAGAAATTACAATTACTGGAATTGCTTTGTTGACGTTTTGCACGGCGTCCATATTCTCAATTCACCAGAGCGCGCAAGCAACCGTTCCGAATAACTAAAGCTCTTCATGCGCATTGACAAAATGGAACGATTTTGAAGCGCTGCGCAACAGTAATGCAGTCTATACGTATCATGCGCAACTTGGAACGCACCCATAGATAGATTGCTGCAGCATTGCAGCAATATTGCATGCAATATTGCAAGCTTGCCGTGCAAGATTGATGCAAGATTGCTGCAATATATCGTGCTGTTAGGGATACTTCATAATAACCATGAACATGATGTTTGGACCCTAACAGCACGATATATTGCAGCAATCTTGCAGCAATCTTGCACGGCAAGCTTGCAATATTGCATGCAATATTGCTGCAATGCTGCAGCAATCTATGTCCTACCCTGGGCAATATTGCTGCAATGTGCAGCAATGTTGTGGCAATATTGTAGCGCAATTTTGCTGCAATGTGCAGCAATGTTGTGGCACATTTCCAATATTCACCGGGATATAAAAAATTATTTTTTCCGAAATTTTATTACTATTTTATAACTAAATTTGTTTCTTAAGATGCAGTCTATGATTATAAATATTTTTTCGTATTTGAAAAAAACACTTACCTTGGTAGGATCGAACTCGGGACCTCTGGATCGTGAGCCAACTGCCTTACGTGCTAGACTACTTCTTAATTTGATGTAAGTGTTATATAAAGTCTACATATGTCACACCAGCCCAAATATATAATTTTTCAAAATTTATCTTAAGAAACAAATTCAGTTTAAAAAGAGTATACAGCTGCACAAATTTTTAATATTGACATTATATTTATTATATGTATATCTATTATATGTACATAGTAGAGCTCCCGGTCAGAAACGTGTTTTTAAATACACGGGTACACGTGACACGTGTAGTCGTACTACACGTTACACCTGACACGGATCACCGCGGGTACACGTGTACCCGTGTATTTAAATTACCCGCGTGTATGTTTGCGTTCGTGTGTCACGCAACATACTTTAACATATTTATATTTATAAAATACGTGCAAATAATCCTATGTCTTAGCAAAATGTCACTATGGGCTGCTGAAGGCACTCTGATGATGTTTTTGAACGCTCTGTTTATTTTGTTATTCCTTTCTCGTTAGCGGTAATCTTCGTTTATCTATCGCAATGTGACTCGTTCGACAGTTTTCTGTATGTCGAAAAATATTTCTTCGCCTTGTGGTGTAGCTTGTAAATTACTTTTGCGACAGTTAGTTTTAATTAATATGAAGAAAAGTTGGGTATGGAAATATGCTCATCGAGAAGGAGACAAAGCACTTTGTGATTTGTGCACCGATGAAGCAAACAATGAGTTTTCCTGCCGCGGTGGTTCGACCGGGTCATTCAGCCGCCACTTTCAAGGTATTCATGGACTTACAAGTAACCAAGGAGACTCATCATCTACAAAACGGAGGTGAGTATATTATGTTTTTAGATTTTGCAAAAAATAAAAAATATAAAAATATTTCAACAAATTAATTGACGGCGATACGAGTCAGGCGCGGTACGTGGTGCGCAAGTAAAAAAATTAATAGTTACAGAAGTAACAAATTACAATGTATATATATCCATATATTCCAACTTAATAAACTGCGTGCCGATTATTTGTCGGACTTAAAACACAGTTATCGTTAGAAAATTAATACCCTTCCCTCCCCGGAATTAAATCTACACGATTTAATTATTTAAAAAACTGTAAAGAAATAATTAAGGTATCCTGGCTGAAGTAATATTTTTATAGGCAATAATTTCTTTAGTTTTTTAAATAATTAAATCGTGTAGATTTAATTCCGGGGAAGGAAGGGTATTAATTTTCCAACGATAGCTGTGTTTCAAGTCCGACAAATAATCGGCGCGCAGTTTATTAAGTTGAAATATATGTATATATATACATTGTAATTCGTTACTTCTGTAACTATTAATTTCTTTACTTGTGCACCACGTACCGCGCCTGACTCGTATCGCCGTCTATTAATTTGTTGACATTTTCACGAGTCTAATGATATATTTATAAAAATTATATTAACATATTTAATTTCATATTCAAATATATACAAAATAATTATTTTCATTTGATTCTGAATTAAAACTTTTAATCAAAATCAATTTAATATGACAGAGTTGAGCTTTATATGATTGATATTACATTTTATTTTACAGATCGGACAATTTATCCACGAATGATGATTTGCATGAAGAATCAAGTCAAGAAAGAATCAATGAAAACAATGATATTTTAATTGTGTCAGGATCGTCATGTTTTAAGCGTCGAAGAGTCCGAACAAGAAAATCAACTTATAACAACAATTTTTGCTCGCCAGTAAGAGCAGAAGAAATCCATCAAGCTTTGACAAAAATGATCGCATTAAATCAAATGCCTATTTCTTTTTGTACCAGCGAGGGTTTTCTTCAGTTTATGGCCATTGTGGAACCAAATTACAAACCTATAAAGGAAGATGCACTAAAAAAGAGATTGCACGCTCTTGAAGAAACCATTGAAAAATCCATAAAAGCAGAACTGAGTAAAGCTTGTGGAGTAGCTTGTACGTCAGATTGTTGGTCGTCTGCCGCTCAGGAATCGTATATCACCATGACAGTGCACTTAATTGATGACAATTGGGTACAAAAATCTTTCACTCTTAACACAACTGAAATGGATGAGCGCCACACATCAGAAAATCTCGCTAATAAAATGGAAAATATATTTGAAGAATGGAAAATAAATGACAAAATTGTAGCTATTGTGACTGATAACGCTGCAAATGTAGTCAAAGCTGTACGATCTATAGAGCAAGTTCAGGAAAAATTTGACGTAACGTGTGCTGCTCACAGCTTGCAATTAGCGGTGAATAACTCACTTCTTTCGGAGGATATTCAGTTTTGCTTCCTCATAGAGGAAGCTTTGTTTTCGTGAATTTCGTATGTGAACCTTTGATTGTGTATAAAGTTGTATCTAGTTAACAAAATTTAATTGAATTATATATGAAATAGGGGTAGAAGGAACCAATGAAGAGATTGGTTTTTGAGTTTTTTCTGTCAATATGTTCAGATTGTTGTAAAACGTCGAAATATCGCCTAAAATCGCCTGTCCGTATGTGTGTGTGTATGTGCAGATTTGATGTCTGTGGTTGCTCTAACTTCCGCAAATATTGAGATATCGGGCTGTTTTTTTTTTTAATCGATAGAGTATCATTCAAGGAAGGTTGGTATTAAATTTGGCGATGATCAGTAAAGGGGTTCTTTTTTTAAAAAATTTTCAATTTTTTTAGGAATGTCTGCGGTTGCTCTAACTTCCGTAAATATTGAGGGGGAGAGGGGAGAGAGAGAAAGAGAGAGAGAGAGAGAGAGAGAGAGAGAGAGGGAGGGAGGGAGGAAGGGAGGGAGGGAGGGAGAGAGAGAGATATGATATGATATGATATGATTTATTATGCCCAAGCATGACTAAAGGGCAAATATACATAATTACACAGTGTATTGCACTAGCAGACTAGAAATGCAATAAAACAAGGAAAACTGCAATATTAGATAGTACAAATAGAATAACTACGGTATAAAATAACGTACTTAAACTAATACAACAAGTAAGAGATAAAACTAAGAACTAACGCACTTAAGACTAATCATAAAAAAGAAATTGAGGAAAGACAGACCAATGCATCACAGTTCGCTAGCAAGCAGAAACTTCTTAAGAAGATTCTTAAAAGAAGGGAATGAGGAAGCCGAAGTGATATTACAAGGAAGAGAATGCCAGAAATAGATCGAGGAAAGATGAAAAGAGTTTCTGTATGTGGTTGTTCTATGGGAAGGAACATGAAAAGTTTGTGATGCATGGCGGTCGGATCTCCTCAACGATGGATCAAGTAAAGTGAAATGCTCCCTCAGATAAGAAGGAGAAGACATATAAAGTATACGAAACGTTTGGCAGCCAAGAAAATACAATCTCCTATTCTCAACTGAAAGCCACTTCAGTTGGCGTCTAAACGGAGTAATATGTTCATCACGCTTAAGATAAAAAATGAAACGAATACAACAGTTGACAAGTCTCTGTAATGCATTGTTCAACTCTCCACTCAAGCCATGATAAACCAACATCTATATGAGGCATAATTAGAGACAATACTAGCTTTATCCTTAACCCGATAGAAAGAGAATTTTTATTAAACTTAAGCTTGTACAAAGCATGATGAACCTTCTGAGAGACATGTAAGATATGTTTTTTCCATGATAAATTAGACATGAATGTCACGCCCAGATTCCTCACTTCACTTACAAAGAGCAAAGGCGTCTGGTTTACAATAATAAGTGGCAAGCAGTCGAGGTCAATATCATTAGTATAAGACCTACTAGCGAATATGATTACCTTTGATTTAGCCGGATTAAGTTTAAGACCATTCAAGTTGGCATAGTTGAACAACGCATTTGCATCTCTTGAAATAAGCTCCAGAGCATGACGAATATTAGCCAAAGAACATTGCAGATATATTTGTATATCATCAGCAAATAGCATATGATAAACAAAAGACAGGATTCCACCAATGTCATTAATGTAAAGAGCGAATAAAAGTGGGCCAAGTACAGAGCCCTGAGGAACGCCCGAAGACGTGTATAACCATTCAGAAAAATTACCCTCATCATCCACTACAGCTTGATATCGGCCAATAAGATAAGAGAAAATCCACGCGAGAACCGCATCAGAAAAACCGATTTTTTTCAACTTGATGAGCAGTTTTAGATGTGGGACAGTATCGAATGCCTTACTAAAATCAAATAGAATCATTAATGTAATTAGTCTATTGTCAATTCCGCTCTTAATATCATCACAGACACGTAGAAGTGCAGATTGAGTGTTGTGACCCATCCGATACGCAGATTGTCTAGGATTCAAGAGATTATATTTATTTAGGTAATCTGTGATTTGTGAGGCTACAATTCTTTCAAGGATTTTAGACATTTCCGACAAATTAGCGATGGGTCTCGTATCGGACGGAGACAGCGGAGTACGAATTTTCGAGAGAGGACGAATCAGCGCGCGTTTCCACATTGAAGGAAAAAAGGAAGACTCAAGTGAGCGATTAAGCAGCGGTAAGAGCCATTGAGAAACAACCGGCCAGGCAATACGAAGAATATGAAGCGGAATGCCATCAAAGCCCGACGCACAAAAGTGAAGCGGTCCACTGGTTATGATCCTGTACACCAAGTCAGACGAAATAGCAGAAAAGACAAATTCAGGGCGATGAGAAGGTCGAGAAACAGAAGACATGGCAGAAGTGAAATCTGCATACAAGCAGGGAGGTAGAGAATTAGAGACTGAGGCATAATATGAGTTAAGCTGATTTGGTGTGAAAAAGCGGAGAGGAGAGACTAAACTCGACTTGACTAGTCCAAGACGAGCCAACTCCCTCCACATTTTAGCAGGGTCAGTGATATTACTAAGTGACGCATATTGAAACTCTCCTTTGGCACGTTTAATGTCGTTGTTAAGCTGATTGCGAAAAAGTCTGTATCTAGCATAGCCCAATAGACTCCGTAAACGCTTTGCTTGTTTATACATTTGGTTACGAATACGGAGCCTGGACTTGAGTTCATCAGAAAGCCATTGTACAGGAGGTTTCCTGAACACAGACATGCGAGCAGGAGCAAAAACATCAAGTGCCCCAAGTAAAGTACGTGACAGTAAGGTACAAGACTCGTCAACATTAGACTCATCCAAGAGAACATCGATCTCCGTCTGAACCACAGCAGCAACAGATTGAAGATGTTCAAGGAACTCAGAAGTGTTCATACTCTTAAAACTACGTCGCAACATGGACCGCTTAATATCGAGCTTACAATTAAGTGAAAATAAAAGTTCCAAGAGATCATGTCCAGCAATGAATGGACTCAGGGATTTGGAAAACTCTTGAACCTTGTCACAGTCATCCACAATAAAAACATCAAGCCACGAGTCAGAAGTAGCAGTGTGATACGTAGCATCCGAGCTGACAACATATAAAGATAAGCTTAACAATAATTCACGCAAGTAATTAGCTTCAAAACTGTTCGCCAAGAGATTACAGTTTAAATCACCGCCAATAATAATGTGTTTGTAAAGATGAGAGACGCCAGTCAGTGATTCAACGAAGTCATTAAAAAGAAGGCCCTTAGGTCTCCTATATACCGATGCAAACAATATCACTTCATCACTCGGCAAACGAATCTCCATTATTAGATATTCAGGAGCATTGACATCGACCCCAGAGGAGATTGCAATTAATTTGACTTTTAATGACTTATGCACAAAGCAAGCAACACCCCCTCCTGCGCGTCCCACCCGATCATGACGAACAAGAAAATAGCCGTCCAGAGCCACAAGATCGTCCGACACCTCCTCATGAAGCCACGTTTCAGATACTGAGATAATATGATGAAAGTTAGTACTAAAGTATAGACGAATGAAATCAATATGACCTCGTAAGGAATTAGCATTGAATTGAGCAACGCGGAGCAATAAAGAATTACGTGTTGGGTTATGCCGAACGATCGATGACAAGGAACGAGCAGGTCGGACCCGTCAGACGAGCTTGGCGAGATCAATCTCAGAATTAACGAAAATAATAGGCTCCCCATCAGAACGCCTAGCGCATATCTGGCCATATCTCACCCAGACAAACTTATACGCTCTCTCTTTAGCAACACGCCTGACCCGCTGCAGCAAATCGTAAGTACATTTGGGAAGCAATTCATTGACGTAAATATTGCCGGGAACACTCGTCGAGAAAACGTCACTAACCGTCAGACGGCGCCTGCCGCGCGTTATCCTGATAATGTGGTCGCGAATCTCACGTGACTTGAGCGCAACTATCACCGATCTTCTACGACCCGCAGCGTCAGCCCGATCGATGGCTGAGATGGACCCCGGCGCAGCATCACGCGCATCGCGCGCTGCAACGTCACGGGTCTCAAGAACGTCGGAAGTCAGCTGAGGAATTTCGAGCGCATGAAAAACACTCGCGACTAGCTCATTGGATGTATGAGTAATAGAAGATGGGATACCAGAAATTATAATATCCGACGTTCGAGGGACACGCGACGCAGCAGACAACACATTTTTACTCTCATCGCAGACATGCGGGACCAACTGAGCGGTCTTTAAAGCCTGAACATCACGTGCCAGAGCAGAATTCTCCTGCTCAAGCTTGTCAATGCGTACAGTATTCTGCGCAACTGTATCCGCGATGAGACTAAGTTTGCTAAGCTTGACGTTAATCTCACTAATCGCACGCCGCTGCTCATCAACAAAAGCGGAGAGTCTCGCATCCGAATCATTCAACTTGTCACATAGCTTTTGCAACAGCACATTGGTTGTGGCATGCTCCTGCGACTGCGTCTGCACCTGAGTGCCCGATAACACACCCGGAAAATCGAAAGAACGCGCGCTCGCCTCAATTAGCGGTGTAAGAGGTGTATCCAATGAAGCTGCCAGAGATTTGCAGCAAGTGTCTGCATATTTGGTTGCAGCATAAGGTTTGACACAACCAGGGTGGAACACTCTCTTACACCCGTCGCACTCGAGCGACTGATTCGCAATTGGCTTCTTGCACCTAGTGCACGCACGCGACTCCATGTATTACCGGTATTAGCCACTCCTCGCTCAATAAAGAAATGAAATGTAACCAACAAATAAGTAGTAGTACGAGGTCACCGTAAATATCGCGATAAAAATCAATTGTAATGTCAGTCAAATAGTACACGTACACACGAGCGGACAGTCCAGCAAAACGTGTTCCCAGTAAAAGTAAACACACGTACACACGCACCAGAGAACGACGTCACGTATGGTTGCCAATCAACTGTCACTCAGATAGCAGGCGCAATAGATCCACATGCACAGTGCAACGCATAGCAGCCAATCACATCGATCACAAGTATGGTGTCCCGCACAGCAGCCAATCGGCAGTCACAAGGCAGTACGCCACGCAGCAGCCAATCAGAGATCACGATAGCACGTGCTCAGAAAATAGTGTGAAGATAAAGCAGATCAATAACGACAGGCGCATGCGCAGCTAAGATCAACGTCTCCCACAGGAATATCCAAGAATTAGGTTAGACCAAAACGATGATACATGCACAGAAATCCTCTCAATTCAGCAGCAAGCACAAGAAAGATAATAATTGTGCATGACAAGCAGCAAAAAACATGCTAATACCTGCAACAAAATGGCCCGAAGGCAGCTTACGGCAGAAAATAGATTCACTTGAAGCAGGAGCAATAGAATAAACACACAAGAGGGAGAGGGAGAGGGAGAGGGAGAGGGAGAGGGAGAGGGAGAGATGAGGGAGAGGGAGAGGGAGAGGGAGAGGGAGAGGGAGAGGGAGAGGGAGAGGGAGAGGGAGAGGGAGAGGGAGAGGGAGAGGGAGAGGGAGAGGGAAAGGGAGAGAGAGAGGGAGAGGGAGAGGGATATGATATGATATGATTTATTATGCCCAAGCTAGGCTAAAGGGCAAAAATAGATACAGTGTTGCAGTACAGAATAAGTGTGCTCTCACTCGCATGAGACAAGCAAGAATAAAGCAGTAAAGAGCCAAAACTGAGGTGTCAATACGCGACTTAACTAACAATAAACACAATATATACAATGAAACTAATAACTAACGCAACTTAACTAGTTATATGTACAATATAATATGTAGTAAAGAAAAAACAGTAGTAAGCGAGAAGTACAGAAGAAAACAGAAGACAAAAGCAGGAATGTTACCCTGTTTCCCGAGCAAGTAAAAATGCTTTGAGAAGATTCTTAAAGGCAGGGAATGAGGAAGTAGAGGTGATATTAACAGGAAGTGAGTGCCAGAAATAGATAGAAGAAAGATAAAAAGACTTTCTGTAGGTGGTTGTTCTATGAGAAGGAATATGAAATGTATGAGACGCATGAGAAAGGCGGTCAGATCTTCTCAACAGCGGATCAAGCAACGTAAATTTTTCACGCAAGTAAGAAGGGGAGCACATGTGAAGTATGCGAAGCATTTGACAACCTAGAAAATATAGTCTTCTATTTTCAACTGAAAGCCATCTTAGTTGGCGTCTATACGGAGTAATATGTTCATTTCTCTTAAGATCAAAGATAAAACGGATGCAACAATTGACGAGTCTCTGCAATAAAGTATTTAACTCACCACTTAAACCGTGATAAACTAAGCAACAGTAATCAATGTGTGGCATAATTAGAGCTAATACGAGTCTTATCCTCAGCCCCGTAGAAAGTGAATTTTTATTAAACTTAAGTTTATGCAAAGAAAAATGAACTTTTTGGGAGATGTGTAAAATGTGTTTCCTCCAAGACAAGCTAGACGTAAAAATTACACCCAAATTTCTGATTTCATTAACAAAGGGTATAGGTGTTTGGTTCACAATAATGTTGTAATGGGTGGTAAACTATGGAAGTCAATATCATTAACATAGGAATGACTACCAAAGATCAATACCTTACTTTTCGCAGGATTGAGTCGAAGACCATTCAAAATTGCATAGTCAAAAATAGCGTTCGCATCCTCGGAAATCATCTCAAGACCATGGAGAATGTTAGCACGAGAACATTGGAGATATATTTGTATATCATCAGCAAAGAGCATATGATATACAAACGAAAGAGAACCACCAATATCATTGATATATAGTGCAAACAGAAGAGGACCAAGTACAGAACCTTGAGGGACACCGGACGATGTGAACACCCAGTCTGAGAAATTACCTTCATCATCAATTACCGCTTGAGAACGGCCAGTGAGGTAGGAGAATATCCACACAAGGACCTCGTCAGAGAATCCTAATTCTTTTAACTTCATAAGTAAACGAAGATGTGGAACAGTATCAAAGGCCTTACTGAAGTCGAAGAGAATCATAATTGTGATAAGCATGTCATCAATTCCCTTCTTAATGTCGTCACAGACCCGTAAAAGTGCAGATTGCGTGTTGTAGCCAGAACGATACGCGGACTGTCTGGGATTCAAAAGATTATGCTTGTTTAAATATTCAGTGATCTGAGCGGCCACTATTCGTTCAAGGATTTTAGACATTTCTGGAAGGTTAGCAATAGGTCGAGTATCGGATGGAGACAAAGGAGTGCGAATCTTAGAGAGTGGGCGGATTAACGCACGTTTCCATAATGAAGGAAATACGGAGGATTGAAGTGAACAATTAAGCAGTGAAGTGAGCCATTGAGAAATAACAGGCCAGGCAGTACGGAGAACATAAAGCGGAATGCCGTCCTGGCCAGATGCAAAGAAATGGAGCGGTTCATTAGAGATAAGTTTATATACATCATCAGGCTGAATAATAGAGAAAACAAACTTTGAACGTTGAGAGGGACCAGAAACCAAAGCAATGGCCGACATGAAGTCAACGTACGAGCAAGGTGAAGAGGTGTTAGATACAGAGACATAATATGAATTAAGTTGATCAGGTGAGAAGAAACGGAGAGGAGAAACCGACGTGGACTTGACAAGCCCAAGACGGGCAAGCTCTCTCCACAATTTAGCAGAGTTAGTTACATTAGTAAGAGAGGCAAAGTGAAAATCGCTCTTAGCGCGCTTGATATCAGTGTTAAGCTGGTTGCGAAGATGTCGGTATCTAGCATAGCCGAGAAGACTATTGGAACGTTTGGCTTGCTTATACAGCTGATTACGCGCACGGAGCCGGGATCTGATCTCATCAGTGAGCCAATGAATAGGAGGCCTTCTAAACACAGATCTACGAGCAGGGGCAAACACATCCAGCACGTCAAGTAAGGTAGACGACAAACAGGAACAAATCTCATCAACGTTGGTCTCATTCACAGTCTGAGCGTTAATTGCCAAGGAATGAAGATGCTCAAGGAACGCAGAGGTGTCAAAGTTCCTATAACTACGCCGAAGCACAGACTGCTTGGAGTCAAACGCACGATTCAGAGAGAATGACAGGGGAGAGGGAGAGGGAGAGGGAGAGGGAGAGGGAGAGGGAGAGGGAGAGGGAGGGGCGGAGAGAGAGAGAGAGAGAAGGAGAGGGAGAGGGAGAGGGAGGGAGGGGAGAGAGAGAGAGAGAGAGAGAGAGAGAGAGAGAGAGAGAGAGAGAGAGAGAGAGAGAGAGAGAGAGAGAGAGAGAGAGAGAGAGAGAGAGAGAGAGAGAGAGAGAGAGAGAGAGAGAGAGAGAGAGAGAGAGAGAGAGAGAGTGAGTGAAAGAAAGAGGGAGGGCTTGCAAAGAATAACATATACATATAAAATAATAGTAATATAATTAATAATATTAATAATTCTTTAAGATTATTTCTGACATTCTTGAACTTTTTTTCCAAAACAAGAGAAGAAAATAAAAAATTTCGGATTGATCACGAATTTCGTGGTTTATCAAGAAAACTGGAATATATGACACGATTGACAACAAATTGTGAGGTGGAAATAAATTTTGAACTGAAAATTGAAAAAATTAAGGTACATTCATTACAGAAATATTAATAAATAAATTTATTATTATTTATTCTAAGGATTACCAAGTTTTACAATTTTTATACTATATTTTTGAAATAACTTAAAAGTAATTATGACGAAAGATGAGACGCCGGTCGTATTTTTTTGAACGACATAACTCTTTTATAAAGAAAATAATTGATTAATTATTATAAGTATTTACTGCAATGCAGTCAATGATTATTGAAATATAATTTTTATTTTTTACTAATTAGCAAGTTTTCAATTAAGGTAAATGTCCCTATGGCCGACACCTATAAGGCCAACCCAACAAAAGTTGTACAAATTCCGGAATTTTTTCACTCCACTAATTAACGTGTTGGTGAATCGGCAGCCTCGTAAATAACGTTTCACGTCAAAGTAGTCGGTAGAGGAAACATGGTCGGCCATAGGGATATTTACCTTATATTTATTACTTTCCACCAAATGCATTTTGTTATAAGTAAAGAATTCATAAACTTTAAGAAGTATTTTGTACAATATAGTCAATATTTATAGAGATATGAATCTGAAGAAATCTACCCACTTTTTACTTGATTGCTTCTATTTCGTTAAGTTATAGCCATCTAAAGCCGATTGATTTTCGAAAAATCGCCATTTTCAGATAGCCAGAACTTTTTTCTTTCAACTCGAAATCCTTTGAAATTTTCAGGGAATATACTTCATTATATCCTTAAACAACCCTAAAAATTTCAGTTTTGGAATAGAAGTGGTTTCCGAGTTATAAAGTTTTTAAAATGTCAATTTTTGATTTTTATGGTTTTATCATCAATTTTGTAAATTTAATGTAAATAATTGATATTTTTAAAATATATTCGAAAATAAGGAGCAAAACGGATTGTTTGAGAAAATTGAGGGAAAAAGAAATCTTTTTTTTAGATTTTTATCTCTACTCATATTTAAGTTATGGATTTAAAAAAAAATTCAGTTTAAAATTTGGAAAATTTCAAATACCTGTAACTTTAAGAAGAAAAAAGATATCGTAAAATATGAAGTAATCTTTTCTTTTCGTTGTTCACTGTACTTTCGAAGAAAATATCGAAAAAAAGTTCAAAGGACCCCCCTACTAACCATATAGATTTTGGTTCCCGGCCAAATTGTCTGAAATTTTAGTATGTTGTACTGTCTGACCTCCTGATCAAAAGTCTCAATGGGACCTAGGTCTGAAAATCAATAGTTTTTGAGTTATAAAGCTCGAAAGTCTCATATTGGCCATTGTTGCGTGGTCTCATTGTGAGTCAAGATACTGTCATTCTTAAACTTTCTTGGGAGAAAAATGGATTTGGGGAATGGTTTATTTTGGCTTTTCATATTTATGTATATATATATATATATACATACATATATACATACATATATATATATATATATATATATATATATATATATATATATATATGTATGTGTGTGTGTGTGCGCGCGCGTGCCCATCGTGATCTCGTCTTCGCCGGCCGGACGCGCGCACACACGCACCTTCATATATATACATATATATACATATATATATATATATATATATATATATATATATATATATATATATTGCGACGCTTTTTCCGCCGGTCTCGCTATCCGGAGGAGGGCTATCGGGGATTAACTTATCGAAACACTTCTTTCACTTATTATGGGCGCCAGGCGTGACCAAGCACGCCACCGAACACAAGACTATTACTACTTTATCCGCGAATTTGCCCGTATACTCAGGGCTGGGCTTTCGGCTGGCGGGGATTTGGAGCGGGGCGATACGCAATTAGAGCACACACAGAAATGAAATAGAAATTAATATATTTTAGAAGAACATATTAGAAATAGCAACAGGACAAATAGAATATATGAAATAGAAGTGAAATCATAGACGAGATACGCGAAATCAGTCGGAATATGTACAATATCTACGGTAGCGCGATACTTAATAATTAAACGAGGTCACGAACGCGAATACTTGAAGGTCGCCGCAATACGACGAACGCGAATGTGCAGCCGGACGGCTAGCACACATACCTGACAAACACGCCAGCTTTGCGCGATATTAACGCGAGTATCCACGAACGCCAACGCGAATACTTAGAGACTACGTAAATCCTCCGCGCAAGAGGAGTATCGCGAGAAAGCGCAAATCGAAAATAGCAGCGCAATTAACGAAGTCTTATCGCGAGTTCGACTCGACGATTTCGCACGGACGGAAACTATACAATGCGCGGCCACATGCCACGTACACAAAACCAATGTGACTTTTGCCGACGGCACTCGGGCGTTTAGGATCCCGTACGCAACACGAAACACGAAATTAGGCGCGTATCGCGGACGATCCCGCGGTCAGCCACGCGAATCCCGTCTCATACGAAGTCCGGTGATTCCGCGATGCCACGTCGATCCCGACGATCGCAACCAACGCCAATTCCCGGTCTCCACAGCCCGAATGCGTGGCGTCACAGTAACGAGGTCGAGTGCCCTCCAAAATACCTGGCCACTCGGCACCCGCCTAACACATTTATTACCGCGATCTTCCCGGCGCGACTCCCGTCGTCACCATGATGGAAGAATACCAGGTGTAACATTCCCGTGGATGCGCAGTCGTTCAAAGTAATGGCCGCTCTTGAACCAATCAAAAATTAGCCCCAAACTTGAAAAACCAATATGGCCACCGCTACAAGTTAGGTTAGTGGAACCCATGATCGCCGTTGCCGCGCGTGTACCTTGGACTGCTACAAGACCTTGCGTACGCAGAGTCTCGAGTACGAGAGATGGGGCCTGCCTGTTGAGAAACGAGAATACACGTGTGCAACCTCCACCGCCCGAGGACAATTCCGACGCGGCCATAGCCAGATTACCGTCGGGCGAAAGGCCCGAGAAAGTGGTTCCACCGACATTAACCGTTAGGCTAGTGCGAAAGAACTGCTCACCAAAGGCACCCGATAAAAAGGCACTTGCAAAAATTCCGGAGAAGGAACAAGGTCTACAGCCCGCCAGCACCAAAGCTCAGCCAACCTCGATTGGCGAATCAGCGGAGAGAACTCAGAGCAAGCCGACTGGAGGAAAGTGTGGGGCAGGGGATGCTGCAGGTTCGCCACCGGAGCCTACGTGGGTTCACGAGATATTCCAGGGGATACTGACGTCGGAAACACGCTGCCTTAACTGTGAGACTGTTTCTAGCAAAGGCGAGGACTTCTTCGATCTGCAAGTTGACATAGATCAGAATACTTCGATTACACACTGCCTCAGATGCTTCTCCAATACAGAGACCCTGTGTAGCGACAACAAATTCAAATGCGATCACTGCAGCAGTTACCAGGAAGCTCAGGTATTAGTGACGTGGCGTTCGATTTGCAGCATTGATTAATTTTTTGCACGAATCACATAAATTATTTATTGAAACATGACCGTTTTAAATTTTTACAAAAACGAATGAGAGTGAAGAAACCACCTATGATACTAGCGTTGCATCTAAAGAGATTTAAATATGTGGAACAGTATAATCGCCACATAAAAGTATCTCACAGAGTAGTTTTTCCACTGGAGCTCAGACTTTTCAATACTGTTAGTACTCGATACAGATATTACTCATGAACACGTGATAAATTTCCTTAGATATGAATTTTCTATTAAATAGTCATAATTATTTCAATGTTTGAAGATAACATATATGATTATTTTAATTACAGAGTGATGATGCTGTAAACTCAGATCGGTTGTATGATCTGGTGGCAGTTGTGATACATTGTGGAAGTGGGACTAACCGAGGGCATTACATTTCTATAGTTAAAAGTCATGGATTCTGGTTGCTCTTTGACGATGATATGGTCGACGTAAGTGTTTCTGCTTTACAGTGTAAACATTTGTAAAACATTTACAAACTACATTTATAAAAGGTATTGATAAGTATCTTTATTCCCCTAGAAAATTGATGCGTCAACTATAGAAGATTTTTATGGACTCACGTTAGATATTCAGAAGAGCTCTGAAACTGGTTATATCCTGTTCAAGTCCCACCGACCCAGTTCCGGCGTACTACCTCAGGGTCACACCCTAGGACCTGAACCGGGCGGGCAGTAGAATAGCAGGAGCTTTGCCGCCGTCATATCGCGCGTGATCCTGTCATCGTTCTTTTCTCCGACCGCCACACTGTCAAACGCGAAACCGCTACCAGTTAAAGCAGGAGCAAGACCAGTGTAAGGTAAGTTGAATATCACTGAATTAAATGAATAAACTACAAAAATACCTGTAGCTTGTAAAAATGATAAAAATTAAGCAATTGTAAATAGTGTATCAGTTTTTTTAATGAATGTACTACATATTTGATATCATTTGCAGACACAATGCCTTCATGCTGCATAATAAATTGCAAAAGTCGGACATATTATGCAGAGAAGAAAGGAATAACCTTTTATAGATTCCCAAACGAAGAAAACATTCGTCAGGCGTGGGTAAATGCTTGTCAAAGGAGCGAAGAGAGTATAAAAATTGATTCTGGTAAGTTAATATATATATTTTTTATATAGTAAAATATAGCAAAATGACTTATAGTATTATAAATTATATCAGTATTATATATCTTTTATTTCATTTGTATTATTGTAGCAAGGATATGCAGTCTTCATTTTGATGACGATTGTTTTATAACAAAATGGACACACTCAACAAAAGCACCATCAAAACAACTGCGGCGGTTAAAAGAGGGTTCCATTCCTACAAACATGTTAACTTTGGAAAAAACGAGAAAAAGAAAAATGTCAAACAATGATGTGACAATCACAAGCAAGAGAATTAAAGTATTGTGAGTTTTCCTTTCTTTTTATAAATATGTATTTACAAATTTTTATAAATATTACTTTGCATACTTTACTTTGCATACTTATCTTTCATACTTACCTTGCATACTTACTTTTACACTTACCTTACCTTACATATACTACGTTTACGCGAGCGTTACTTCTGTAGTAACTTACGATAATTCCTTCGCGTAAACGGAATTTTGTAGTAACTTGCGATAATGTACTCCGCGTAAACGAGTGATATATCGTAAGTTACTACAGAAGTAACGCTCGCGTAAACGTAGTAATATTTACCTTTCATACTTACCTTACCTTACTTTTCATGCTTACCTTACATACTTTTCATACTTACCCTACCTTACTTTTCATGCTTACCTTACATACTTACTTTTCATACTTACCTTGCATACTTACTTTTTATAATTACCTTGCACACTTACCTTTCATGCTTTTCTTACATACTTACCTTTTATACTTACCTTATCTTACTTTTCATACTTACCTTGCATACTTACCTTACCTTACATAGTATACGTTTACGCGAGCGTTACTTCTGTAGTAACTTACGATAATTTACTCCGCGTAAACGAGTGATATATCGTAAGTTACTACAGAAGTAACGCTCGCGTAAACGTAGTAATACTTACCTTGCATACTTACCTTACCTTACGTACTTACTTTTCATACTTACGATATTTTATGAATTTTCGAGTAACATTCATAAAATATTGTATGCAATATTTCTCTAGAATCGGGCCTTTGAACCTATATTTATATGATCTTTTTTCATTCTGACGATGAATAGAATATGCTTTTAAAGTTTGACGACCTATTTCTAAAATACCCTGTATAAATACTTATTACTGTGTGTACATAAAAAATATTTAAACTTATATTATTTATTTACAGACAAAGCTTCAGAATACCAACATACTCCGATCTTTTGCAATGTAATGAAAGAAAAGAAAAAGAACCTTGTGAAACAAGTAAAGGAGAAGAAGAAGAAGAAAGAGAAGAAGAAGTAGTTAATCCAACATGTATTTTAAATGAAACAGAAGTACAAGAGACTTTTGAAACAAATGAAATAGAAGAAAAAGGAAAAAGGGAAGAGAAAGGAGCTTGTAAAATCAATGTGCAAGACAAAAAGGAAGGCCACAATTATGCAATAAAACGAAACATGTATGTATGCGTTTAAGTTATGCTTATTTAGAATCATTATTTGTGTACTATTGTAAAATAATAATAATATACTATTTCGTTTTTTAGAAACCAAGAAGTTGGTAATGACGAAACTGTTGTCACAAATACGTTATTGGAACTTCTAATGCATTCCGAAAAAAGAAATAAGGAACTTCTTAACGAAAATAAAGAATTAACAAAAATAAATCAGCAGTTAAACATACAAGTAAAAGAATTACAAACAAATACAACGCAAAATGATCCTATCATTACAAAAATAGAAAGAGATATACAAGAAAAAGCTGAAGATATTGCTGTAAATGCTTTGCGAAAAATATTCACGCCAGGACAAATAAAAAGTTTAATGTCATCGCATAACGTCCGTGTTAAATGGTCATCGGAAGATATAATATCAGCTATTGGTTTGCGATCATTGAGTCCGAAAGCTTACACATATCTCAGAAATGTAAAACAGGTTCCATTACCTTGTGTATCAACATTGCGCAATTGGGTTGCATCTTTCAACGTAGCACCTGGAATTTTAACAGATGTCCTCAAAATAATGATTGATAAAGGAAATAGTCTTTCCACAGCGGAAAAGTTAACAGTCATCACTTTTGATGAAATATACATATCTAATAAGTTGGACTTAGAAAGAAGAGAACAACGAATCTATGGTCCACACAAGACATGCCAATTTGTAATGGCCCGAGGATTATTCAAAAAGTGGAAGCAACCTGTGTATTACATGTACGATCAGCCAATGTCACGCGAAATTCTATTTACTGTGCTGCAACATCTGTATCAAGCTGGTTACATTGTCGTGGCCATTACATGTGATATGGGCCCGACAAATATGAAGTTATGGAGAGATTTGAACATTGGTATCAATATTAATAGTCATTGCAATAATAGCAACGTAATAATTACAGAGAAGCAGTGTTTTATTACACATCCTGTCGACAAGTCATTGAAAATATACTTTTATGCAGACGTCCCTCATCTATTAAAGTTAGCGAGAAACAATTTATTTGATTCTGGTTTTTGCGTTAAAGGCAATATTGTGGATAAAAGATGCTTGGAAGAATTAGTAAAACTGAATGCAAATGATTTAAAAATTGCTCATAAATTGAGTAGAACACATCTCGATGCAAAAGGAACGAAACGTCAAAATGTGAAATTGGCAGCTCAAACATTATCTAATACAAATGCATTGGCTGTTCGATGGTGTGGGAGTAATAATCTTATACACTCCGTCAACTGGAAACATACCGCAGATGTTTTGAAATTGTTTAATGATTGGTTCGACGTATTCAATAGCTCATTGCAATATGGCCATCACCGTGGGTTACACGCTTACGGAATAAATTTAGAGGAGCAAAATCAAACAATTACTAAAATGAATACATTTATCGAAGAAATGCGGGTTGGACAAAAGACAACTCTGTTGCAATTTCAGAAAGGAATCTTAGTATGCAATAAATCTTTACAAGAAATGTTTACATACATTAAAAATAAGTATTCGACCGAAGCGTTCCAGATAGAATACATACTTACCAGGCGATTAAATCAAGATATTATAGAAAATTTTTTCTCATATTTGAGGTCCATGGGCGCAGGATATGATCATCCGACGCCCGTGGAGGTACGAAATCGTTTAAAATGGTACATATTAGGGAAGCACTCAGGGCATGTGCTTTCGTCAGGAGTTCATAACGAAGAGGATTGCGGCTCTTCAATGCTTGTCGACGTTGAAGACGTACGTTCCAATAACACTGCTGAAACTTCTTTAAATTGTCTGTGGGAAGATGAAAACATTTTTGAAGACGAAATATTCATGGATACTTCAATAGTAAAAGATAATTCGATGACTCAAAGAAGGGAAGAAACAGAAGAACATGATATACAAGAAGCAAGTGGAGAAGGTATTAATACTTTTTTTGCCAAAACAATAATGTAATTACATAATAGACATTTTTGTTTTAGTGAGGAATCAACGAGCAGTATACTGTTTTTAATATTACATAAAGAGTATACTGTTGTTAATATTACATAACGATTATTTATTACTTCACGTACATCTTTCATTTTTCTAGTGTTAAATTTAAGTACTTATGAGCCTAGTCCTCAAGAAATGAAGTTGGTCGAAGATTTTGAGCGAATAATAGCTACTGATATCATTGAAAAGAATGCACTATTGTATGTTGCTGGATATGTTGCACACAGATATAGAAACGACTTTAGTGAATTAGGAATCCCTACCAAAGACCTTCCGAATCTCCAACCTAATGATTGGCTTTGCATGTTTTCACGAGGAAATTGTATATATCCCTCTACAAGCTTCCAAGAAGCAGCTAATGTAATGGAGCACGAATTTAATCAATTTCATGGCGATTTCTTTAATAAACAACCAAAAATTTTTGACAAATTAACAGATATCATATGTACAAAAACTAATAATAAGTTTCCTAAACAAGTTATTGCCTGCCTAGTGCGTACTAGAACATATATCAGGTTAAGAAAAATGAATAAAGATATAACACAAAACAATTTGATGAAGAAAAGAAACAGAAAGTTATATAAGTTATGTAATAAAGAAAATCAAGAAATTAATATAATAAATATTGACAATAAATAAACAGAAACCATACATGCTGTAATTTGTCTTAATTTATACATCTTATCTATACTTAGACCTTGCATACTTACCTTTTATACTTACCTTACATACTTACTTTTCATACTTACCTTGCATATTTACCTTTCATACTTACCTTATCTTACATATTTACTTTTAATACTTACCTTGCATACTTACCTTTCATACTTACCTTACCTTACATACTTACTTTTAATACTTATCTTGCATACTTACCTTACCTTACATACTTACTTTTAATACTTATCTTGCATACTTATCTTTTATAGTTACCTTGCACACTTAACTTTCATACTTTTCTTACATACTTACCTTTCATACTTACCTTACCTTACTTTTCATGCTTACCTTACATACTTACTTTTTATACTTACCTTGCATAGTTACTTTTCATACTTTTTTTTTTGGTTTTCGTAGGAAGAGAGAAAATGCCTCGCGCATCCCCCAGGGGCCGGCCACCCGGGGTTATGTGGGGCTCGCACCCACTAAAAACTCTCCTTGTGCAACCTACCCCAGGTTTAAGCCACGAGCCCGGGAAGGCTAAGGTACTGGTAGTGAATATTGAAACGCAATTAATGAAAGACATAATATAGTATTATAGTATAATAAGATAGTGCATAAAATAGTACATGAATAATATAATATGTAATAGAATAACATTAATTAACGTAGATAATCATTTATTATTATTATTTTTTACTTATATCACAAGTTTTAATTAGCTCCCAAGTTTCTTGTATTTTACTTTTCCACATATTAATTTATTTGTATTTGTATTAATTGTATTATATATATTCATCAATATTGTGTTTGAATCTCACGCCAATTTTGGGGCTAATTTCTTATTGGCTCTTCTCGTATTCAGCCGCCATTATGCGCAATGTTACACCTGGTATTCTTCCATCATGGTCGTCACTAGCCGCCCGATCGCGCACAACACACGAAACGACACTCTACAAAAAACGCACGCACATGACTGTCGGCCGCGGCGACATTCCCGGGGAGGGTCCCCTACGATCTCGAAGTACGGGAGAACTCACCCTCGGCGAGGCCCCGGCGCGAGGATCTTCGCGATCCTATCGATATCGAGATTAAAGCGCTCGCACGTGCCCTTCTCGGCAACGTCGAGGTAACAGGGATTTCCGGGGCCAACGCCTCGAGCGAGCTCTCGTTCCTACCGCGGAGACGCCAGGGTGGTGACCTTACAAGAGATTCGCTGCTCGATGCGTCCGGGAGGTCCACCTGGAGGCCGGAGATGCGCTCCCGACAACGGTTGGCACGACAGTGCTGGGATAATGGCGGATCGGGCTCTCGCCGGCTCCCCGCGCCTGCGCACTCTGTGCGTTCCGCGCGCTCCCGCCAATCCGAGCGCCGTCTCTACTTGTTCGCGCCGGTGTTCCTCCACGGCGCCTCCACTGCTGCGACGCTGTTGCTCGCACCTCCGCCTCGGCGCTGTTGCTCGCGCCTCCATCTCGGCGACGCTGTTGCTCGCGCCTTTATCTCGGCGCGGCCTGCCCAAACGAGTCCGGCTGTCCTGGCCGCGACTCGTATCCCGGCGTAACGTGAGCCTGGCTGGCCGGGCCCTGGCCACGTCGCCTGCACCCTTGGGGGCGACGGTCATGAGAACGGTACCTTCCTCGTGCCGTTCCGTTCGCCCTGGCCTTTTTGGCAGCTCAGGGCGTTCCCCGGGCGTCTGTGGTTGTCACTGGCCGTTGTTGCCGAGCGCGGTGTCGTATCTCCAATCTCCTTGGGCGCCCGCCGGGGCGCACGGGGAGGTGCGGGCGCGGCCCGATCTACAGCCACGTGTCCCAGCCGTCTCCTAGTCCTCTGGATTTCCCTCGTTGCGGCTCATGGCCGTTACAAACGTGCTCCGGTCAGCCCTGGCAATCTTTCCTACAAACTTAAATGCTATTAAAGTTAATGTTCGGACCCTTCCCCCGCTCCGCGCGAGGGAGCATCTCCAAATTCCCCTCGGCCGAGCCCGTCCGGAGAGTGAACGCGACTTGTCACGTCACAATATATATATATATATATATATATATATATGAAAAGCCAAAATAACCTATTTCCTAAATCCATTTTTCCCACAGGGAAGTTTAAGAATGTATCTTGACAGTATCTTGACTCACAATGAGACCACGCAACAATGGCCAATATGAGATTTCCGAGCTTTATAACTCAAAAACTATTGATTTTCAGATCTAGGTCCCATTGAGACTTTTGATCAGGAGGTCAGACAGTACAACATACTAAAATTTCAGACAATTTGGCCGGAAACCAAAATCCATATGGTTAGTAGGGGGTCCTTAATAAGTTTTACATTTTAACATTATTTATTAAAAAGTTAAGTAAATCTAATTTTAGAAAATATATTTACTAAAAGTAAGTAAATTTTTTTCAGTGTGGTAAAAAAGGCAACTAGCAAACTTTTAGAAGAACTGACCTAAAAAAATATATATAAAAAGGCAACTTAAAAACTTTTAACTATTAAAATGCCAAAATTAAAAAAAAAGTATAAATTTAAAAAATAAGGACAATAAACTTTTGATGCGGAAATTACGATCTGATAAAGAATATATAGAAAAAGAACAAAAGAAAGATACCAAAAAAAGAAACATGAAACGTAAACGTGAATATGATTGTTTTTCGACTGATAAAGACGATACGCAAAATATAATTAACAAAAAAATAACAAATGATAATAATATTAATGATATAAAGAATAATGAATTTGAAAATCTGATAAAAGAAAATATACAACACCAAAGTAAAGAAAAAGGAAAAACATTAGAACGCGTAAAAAGAATACGAATAGATCCTTCATCGTACAAAGAAGCTGAAAGACAAAAAAATAGACAACGCATGACACAAATACGTCAGGATTTTATGTATAAAAAGAAAGAAAGAGATCGGAATCAGCAAAGAATAATAAATAAACGTCAAAATCAAATGTTTAAAGAAGTAGAGAGAGACAAAAATCTACAAAGAATGAAAGTCAAAAGAAAAGAACAATTATATAAAGAATCGGAGAAGGAGAATAATGTAGAAAGAATGAAAGTCAAAAGAAAAGAACAATTATATAAAGAATCGGAGAAGGAGAAAAATGTAGAAAGAATAAAAGTCAAAAGAAAAGAACAATTATACAGGGTGTCACCGAATCCTTGGTACTTTTCTCAGATTTAGATAGAGCGAGCCAAACTGAGTCGAAAAGTCATGTACCATTTTGCAATTTTCGCAATAGTTTCTGAGTTATTAATGATTAAAAATCGCCGTATTAGCCCGCCCACCGCCAAATCCAAGCGCGCGGCGAGAAGCGGCCGCCCCGCGGTCGGCGCGCGGGCAGTTGTTTACTACAAGCGGCGATGATCACGCACGAGCGGCGCGTAACGCCGGGCCCCCGTCCTGAGCGATAATAGTTTCTCGCATTTTTTTAAATAGAAAGAAAATATTTTAACAAAGAAAAATTTTTTGTGCGTACGTATGTACATACGTGTGTACATGCATACACAGGAAAATATCAATTGCACTGTTTTAAAAAGCGATTACTCAATTTATTTTTTTTCTTTTAGTAAGTAACGGTTGTCTTTAAGGAAAAATATTTCCTTGATAATAGTCTTAAAATGTACAAATTTTAGAAAGAGTCTTTATCATGTACTCGAAAGAAGAATTTATACTCCTTCAAAGAACATAATAAAATTTTATCAAAAAAAATCAAAATTATAAATAAAGTAATATGAGGACCCTCGAGATTAAAATAGGAGAAGTCAAGGCTGTGAGGGAGATGTCAGACGCAGATCACAGTGCGTAATATCAGAAATTTATTCGTCGTTTTGATACATTACATCGATCCGTACGTTTCGGTTCAGTTTTGAGCCATCTTCAGCGGTAGTTACAGAAATTAAGTTACACGTTCTCCGTACCGTATGGTGAGTGTACTGATTCCAAGTATCAGAAACATAGACCAATTGATTCATATCTGTAAATTTGTTTAATTAATGTTGAGATATTAAAAAGATCCCTTAGGAAATTCACCATTCGGTCTGAAAAACGTGAAATACAAAGCCATGTGCAATACTCTCTGCGAGAAGACGTGACGATCTTATCGACACGACACATGCACAGCAATGATATGAAAGATCTTGCAAGAAGAGGCATGTCGTAGGTCAACACACCGGCGAGGATTATAACAAAGCACGATTTGACACCGTCTCAAAATGACACGGATTTTTTGCATCATGCATATGTCACGGTTTTGAGCAAATTGTAATCCATGCTCATGAACTTTGGTCGTTGGCAAATCGGGGTTTTACTATTGATACATGCAATGTTGTGACGGTGTCAAATTGTGCTTTGTTATAATCCTCGCCGGTGTGTTGACCTACGACATGCCTCTTCTTGCAAGACCCTTCACATCATTGTGTGTCATGTCGACAAGATCGTCAAGTCTTCTCGCAGAGAGTATTCATTATGTACATGGCTCTGTATTCCACGTTTTTCGAGACAAATAGTGAGTTTCCTAAGGGATCTTTTTAATATCTCAACATTAATTGAACAAATTTACATCAGATATGGATCAATTGGTCTATGTTTCTGATACTTTGAATCAGCAAACTCATCATACGGTACGGAGAACGTGTAACTTAACTTCTGTAACTACCGCTGAAGATGGCTCAAAGCTGAGCCGAAACGTACGAATCGATGTAATGTATCAAAACGACGAATAAATCAGTTATTTCTGATATTACGCACTGTGATCTGCGTCTGACCCTCATAGCCTTGACTTCTCTTATCAAAACAATTAGCAAATTAAATTTTTGTTTTAATTTTATATTTTTAACTGAAGAACTGAATAATTAGAATTTAGAATATTATTTATTTTAAGTAATATTATCAAGAAAACATTTTTTGTAAAGATCATCGTTACTTAAAAAAAGAGAAAACTGAGTAACTGGTTGTCTTAGCATTAGAATGATATTTTTTTGCGTGTGCGTATACGGCACGCCATTTTACTATTTAATATCATCATAAAAATTCTACCAAATTAAATTGATACTCAAAGAAAAGAAATTATTATTACGTCTAGACATACTTATAATTCATCGAATTATTATTAAGCTATAATTGAAAATGCAGAATTACAGTTATGTCTAGACAAAATATTAATTCTGAATTTATTTTACGTTAGACATAAAAAATTTTCGGGAATTAAAATTATGTACATAATTGTAATTCTCGAATTTTACTTATGTACGCAATTTTAATACTTGAATTTCTATTATGTACACAATTGTAATTCTGGAATTATTTTTTTTTCTTTTGGTAAGTAACAGGGTTCTTTAAGAAATAATATTTTCTTGATAATTATCTTAAAATGTATTCATCACAAATTTTAGAAAAAGTCTTTATTATGTACTGGAAAAGAGAATTTATACTCTTTCAAAGAACATTATAAAATTTATAAGCGGTATTATTTGACCAAACTGACGTTGCGTATATAATGTCGTACAATTACATTAATTCAATCCACATAACTGTTCTTCAATATTTATAATCATGGATCGCGATATAAGATCGCGAGCCAAAAAATAATTCAAAACAGAAGTCGTTTTTGTTCGACCCAACTGGCCAATAATTTATTAATTTCATTACGTTTCGGCTGCAATTTCAGCCCTTCTCAAGTGAATAATCACGCCATCAATCATCAATAACCGCATACAAAAAATCCATTACATTGCTGACATCGTGCCCAAACTACGTCATACATACGTAAAGCTAAAAGGCAAAAAAACTAACGATAGTTAATAAGATAAAATAATCGCTCAGAAGTCATAAAATGAAAAATAGAAATTAAATAAAAATTGAAATAAATAAAAGTAAAAGGTGTACAAAGTAAAAACAGCAGCTTACATATTCTGTGCGTTTATTGTGTCGGTCATTTAGTATGATATACTTTAATATTTTGATAATATAAAATTTATGTTAAGTGTTTTCTTCAATTTCGATAGTTTTACGTACTTTAAGCTTCAGCGAAGGAATATACCAAACACTGTTAAAAAATAATAAAAATAAATGTATGTTTTTTGCATTTTAAAAAACTATGGCCATCTTACCCGAGTTTACCCTATGCATGACGTAGTTTGGGCACGATGTCAGCAATGTAATGGATTTTTTGTATGCGGTTATTGATGATTGATGGCGTGATTATTCACTTGAGAAGGGCTGAAATTGCAGCCGAAACGTAATGAAATTAATAAATTATTGGCCAGTTGGGTCGAACAAAAACGACTTCTGTTTTGAATTATTTTTTGGCTCGCGATCTTATATCGCGATCCATGATTATAAATATTGAAGAACAGTTATGTGGATTGAATTAATGTAATTGTACGACATTATACGCAACGTCAGTTTGGTCAAATAATACCGCTTATAAATTTTATAATGTTCTTTGAAAGAGTATAAATTCTCTTTTCCAGTACATAATAAAGACTTTTTCTAAAATTTGTGATGAATACATTTTAAGATAATTATCAAGAAAATATTATTTCTTAAAGAACCCTGTTACTTACCAAAAGAAAAAAAAAGTAATTCCAGAATTACAATTGTGTACATAATAGAAATTCAAGTATTAAAATTGCGTACATAAGTAAAATTCGAGAATTACAATTATGTACATAATTTTAATTCCCGAAAATTTTTTATGTCATAACGTAAAATAAATTCAGAATTAATATTTTGTCTAGACATAACTGTAATTCTGCATTTTCAATTATAGCTTAATAATAATTCGATGAATTATAAGTATGTCTAGACGTAATAATAATTTCTTTTCTTTGAGTATCAATTTAATTTGGTAGAATTTTTATGATGATATTAAATAGTAAAATGGCGTGCCGTATACGCACACGCAAAAAAAATATCATTCTAATGCTAAGACAACCAGTTACTCAGTTTTCTCTTTTTTTAAGTAACGATGATCTTTACAAAAAATGTTTTCTTGATAATATTACTTAAAATAAATAATATTCTAAATTCTAATTATTCAGTTCTTCAGTTAAAAATATAAAATTAAAACAAAAATTTAATTTGCTAATTGTTTTGATAAGAGAAGTCAAGGCTATGAGGGTCAGACGCAGATCACAGTGCGTAATATCAGAAATAACTGATTTATTCGTCGTTTTGATACATTACATCGATTCGTACGTTTCGGCTCAGCTTTGAGCCATCTTCAGCGGTAGTTACAGAAGTTAAGTTACACGTTCTCCGTACCGTATGATGAGTTTGCTGATTCAAAGTATCAGAAACATAGACCAATTGATCCATATCTGATGTAAATTTGTTCAATTAATGTTGAGATATTAAAAAGATCCCTTAGGAAACTCACTATTTGTCTCGAAAAACGTGGAATACAGAGCCATGTACATAATGAATACTCTCTGCGAGAAGACTTGACGATCTTGTCGACACGACACACAATGATGTGAAGGGTCTTGCAAGAAGAGGCATGTCGTAGGTCAACACACCGGCGAGGATTATAACAAAGCACAATTTGACACCGTCACAACATTGCATGTATCAATAGTAAAACCCCGATTTGCCAACGACCAAAGTTCATGAGCATGGATTACAATTTGCTCAAAACCGTGACATATGCATGATGCAAAAAATCCGTGTCATTTTGAGACGGTGTCAAATCGTGCTTTGTTATAATCCTCGCCGGTGTGTTGACCTACGACATGCCTCTTCTTGCAAGATCTTTCATATCATTGCTGTGCATGTGTCGTGTCGATAAGATCGTCACGTCTTCTCGCAGAGAGTATTGCACATGGCTTTGTATTTCACGTTTTTCAGACCGAATGGTGAATTTCCTAAGGGATCTTTTTAATATCTCAACATTAATTAAACAAATTTACAGATATGAATCAATTGGTCTATGTTTCTGATACTTGGAATCAGTACACTCACCATACGGTACGGAGAACGTGTAACTTAATTTCTGTAACTACCGCTGAAGATGGCTCAAAACTGAACCGAAACGTACGGATCGATGTAATGTATCAAAACGACGAATAAATTTCTGATATTACGCACTGTGATCTGCGTCTGACATCTCCCTCACAGCCTTGACTTCTCCTATTTTAATCTCGAGGGTCCTCATATTACTTTATTTATAATTTTGATTTTTTTTTGATAAAATTTTATTATGTTCTTTGAAGGAGTATAAATTCTTCTTTCGAGTACATGATAAAGACTCTTTCTAAAATTTGTACATTTTAAGACTATTATCAAGAAAATATTTTTCCTTAAAGACAACCGTTACTTACTAAAAGAAAAAAAATAAATTGAGTAATCGCTTTTTAAAACAGTGCAATTGATATTTTCCTGTGTATGCATGTACACACGTATGTACATACGTACGCACAAAAAATTTTTCTATGTTAAAATATTTTCTTTCTATTTAAAAAAATGCGAGAAACTATTATCGCTCAGGACGGGGGCCCGGCGTTACGCGCCGCTCGTGCGTGATCATCGCCGCTTGTAGTAAACAACTGCCCGCGCGCCGACCGCGGGGCGGCCGCTTCTCGCCGCGCGCTTGGATTTGGCGGTGGGCGGGCTAATACGGCGATTTTTAATCATTAATAACTCAGAAACTATTGCGAAAATTGCAAAATGGTACATGACTTTTCGACTCAGTTTGGCTCGCTTTATCTAAATCTGAGAAAAGTACCAAGGATTCGGTGACACTGTATAAAGAATCGGAGAAGGAGAAAAATGTAGAAAGAATGAAAGTCAAAAGAAAAGATACAAATTACCAGATAAATGAACAAATTAAAAATAGAGATAGAATACAAGTTTTACGCACGTTACGGGAAGATCTTATCTACAACGCAAATGAAAAAATTTTTGATATTAAACGTAAAAAATTATTAAGACTTGACGATTGTTTTAAATATCGAGAAAACTACAGCAATTCTGTTTGTAACAAAATAAATAATGGCATCAAAGATACTGAATATTATCATAATGTATTGGTAATGAAATTTTTAAAAAGCAGAAAATTTGGACCAGATATAGTATGTGTGTGTTGCGAAAATTTGTTTTTTTTTAAATCAGTAGAACGTTTTAATATTACGAAAATACGAAATAAATTCAGTGAAACAAAAATTGCAATTGATGAATTTATTAATCAAATTGTTAATAACTCATCGGAATACGTTTGCAAAACATGCAAAAAATCTATTACATTAGGAGATGTTCCAAAAACAGCATCAAATGCAGATTTAAGATTTTCAAATGTGCCAAAAGTAGTAACAAGCTTAACTGCCCTTGAAGAACGAATGGTGTCACCATATATTCCGTTCATGCAAATAAAAGCATTGCAACCATATGCCATTAACCCTCAATTATCACTAAAAGGAAGTATAGTTAATATACCAGTTGAAATTATTGAGATGGTAAATATTTTACCTAGAACTTTCGATGAAATGTCAACTATTCAATTAAAATTGAAAAGGCATATGGAACACAAATCTGATTACATGTATGAAACTATAAAACCATCAAAAATTTGTGAGGCTTTGGAGTACTTATTACAAACACCTTTGTATAAAAAAAACAATATAAATATTGACAACAACTTTTTTTTAAAAATATAACAAAAACTTTAATACAGAATTGGAATTTATTGTCGATAAAAATGATAAATGCGATAGTTCCAATTATGTAAAAAATCAATATGTTGCAGAAAAATACGATAATAAATCAGAATCTGAAGAGTCTGATTATTTTGAACCAAATGATGTGGTTCTTATTGTTGATAGAAACCAAGAAATATCTACAGATATTAAAATTATAGCTCCGGGACAGGATAAATATCCAGTGCCTTGGCACTTAATCGAAAATTACGATGAATTGTGTTTTCCCAAAATTTTTGGAGGAGAAATTCTAGACAAAAAAAATAAATTAACATACTCGCAACGAATCAAATTTGAATCGAGGCACAGGGATAGAAGATCGTGTCAACCTACAAGAATTTTATTTATGGCTAAACAAAAATTGGAAAAGTCAATAATGTCGAATATAAATATTTGCTTAAGGAGAGTGAAAAAAAATGATAATTTAACTACCAATAAAATTAAAGATTCAAATTTTTTAAACGATTCCATTCGTCATAACGATGGATACAAATTTCTGAAACAAATACGATCGTCACCCTCGTATTGGGAAAGTAAAAAAAAAGCAACAAGCACAGTAACAACTGTGCCGCAATCAACACGTAGAACTACGTCTATTAGAATAGAACATATATGGAAGAGGCATTCAACATCGAGTCTGTGTCCGACATCGTGCGAGAGAGAAACGTTAATTGTGCGAGAGAGGAAGGTAGTGAAGCCTAATCGTCCGCAATGCGCATACGCAGATATCGTGCGAGGATGTCCCTTAATTAAATTATAATTCTTTAAAACACTCCTGTTTTTATGTTTTTAAATTGATTTAGATTGATTGATTGATTGACTGATTGATTTATTAAATTATTGATTGATTGATTGATTAATTGGTTGATTGGTTTTCATCCATTCACCCATTCATCCATTCATCCATTCATCCATCCATTCATTCATTAATTTATTTATTAAATCCATTCAACAATTCATCCATTCATCCATCCATTCATTCATTCATTCATTCATTTATTTATTATTTATTAAATCCATTCACCCATTTATCCATTCATCCATTTATTTATTCATCCATTCATCCATTCATTCATTTATTTATTAAATCCATTCATCCATTCACCCATTTATCCATTTACCATTCATCCATTCATCCATTCATTCATTTATTTATTAAATCCATTCATCCATTCATTTATTCATTTATTTATTTATTAAATTGCAAAAACATTTAACTTACATTGAGAGCTTTAAAAAACTATATAATAAAGTATATTTTTTTCTTTAATACTTTTCAAGAAGGTTTAAAAAATCGGTATCGAAAAATTAACCCCGAAAACAATTAGCTCACATCAAAAGCTTTTCAAAACTATATAATAAAGTATATATTTTTTAAATACTTTTCGAGAAAAAAACCGGTTTCCAAAAAGATCGGTAAAGAAAAAGATCGGTAACAAAAAATAGTACACTTTATAGCACTCCCCGGGAAATTCTACCTCTACTTCATGTATAATTTTTTGAGATTCAATCAATTATTTCCCAAAAATTGAAAAAATTAAAAAAACCAGTTTCCAAAAAAATCGGTAACAAAAACTGAACACATCATGACGCTCCCCGTAAAATTCTACCCCTACTTCATATACAATTCTTTAAGATTCGATCAATTAAATCCCGAAAAATTGAAAAAATTTCGGTACCGGCTTCCAAAAAGATCGGTAATGAAAAATTATACACTTTATAGCACTCCTCGGAAAATTCTACCCCTGTTTGATCTATAATTCTTTAAGATTCGATCAATTATTTTCCGAAAAATTAAAAAAATTATAAAAACCGGTTTCTAGAAAATCGATAACAAAAAATTAACCCCGAAAACATTTAGCTTACATCGAAAGCTTTCCAAAACTATATTTATTACTCTACGATTATTATTTTCGAAAATATAACAAAAAACTGCACAACCGGTTTAAAAAAAATCGGTATCGAAAAAGTAACCCCACCACCGTCATTTCCGGAAAATTCTACACCTATTTCATACATAATTCTTTAAAATTCGATCTATTAACAAATGAATAGTTCACGGTCAGACAGACAGACAGACATACAGACAGACAGACGTCAGGTTCTTATAATAATTTCATTTCAAGAAAATCGGTTATAAATAGAGAGTTCGGTCTTGTTTTATCATAAATGGGACTTCTTAAGCTTTAAAATGAGATGTCATTTATTAGTCTACGATTATTAGTTTCGAAGATATAAACGTTCAAAGTGTGACATGTTTTCGTTGCATCTACGAGAAATTTAGCTAAACTTTCTAACGCTACTATATCTAAACGGAAAGAAATAAAGAGTTCGGGCTGGATTTATCATAAATGGGACTTCTTAAGCTTTAAAATGAGATGTCACGGATTACTCTACGATTATTAGTTTCGAAGATACAAACGTTCAAAGTGTGACATATTTTCGTTGCATTCGAAAATAGCACAAGAAATTTAGCTAAACTTTCTAACGCTATTGCATCGAAGAGGTAAGAAGTGGAAGGTTCCGACTTGTCTTATCATAAATGGGACTTCTTAAGCTTTAAAATGAGATGTCACGGTTTACTCTACGCGTATTAGTTTCGAAGATACAAACGTTCAAAGTGTGACATATTTTCGTTGCATTCGTTGCAGGCTGTGCCTGGATTTACCCCCCCCTTACTGTCGACAAAGACGTAGTTTTACGTCAAAACATGTAATGAGTATGATCAGACAATGTGGTATACCAACATTGTTTATGACATTTTCTGCGTGTGAGCATAAAAATCCCGATTTATTGAAAATTTTATATAAAATACGATACAATAAAAACATCAGTACATATGAGGCAATACACTTAGACATGGCAGAAAAAACCAAATTGATAAGACAAGATCCTGTGACTTGTGTTAGATATATAGAAGAAAGATTTAATTTAATTATGTCTATATTACAGAATGAACATGGACCATTTAGAGAAAACTATGTAGTTGACTATTTTCAAAGGCGAGAATTTCAAGCAAGAGGTACTGTCCATACGCACAATCTTGTATATTGCAAAAATGCTCCGATTTACGATGAAGAAAATGAGGAGGGTAATAAAAAGTTAATACAATGGATAGATAAAAATATTACATGTACTTACGATGTTAAAAATCCGTTGATACGTATGCAAATACATCGGCATAAAGCAACATGTTACAGAGGTCGAAAAAATAAATCAACATGTAGGTTTAATATTCCAATATTTGTTATGAAAGAAACTATGATTCTCAAACCATTAGCCGAAAATGAAGAGAATAAAAGCGATAAAACCAATAGAAAAAAAATTAAAAATTTGATGAAAGTATTTTTTCGAAAAAAATATAATTGTATCCTTTGAAGACATGTTAAAACAATTAGAAATGACGGAAAAAGATTATATTCAAACAATTAGAAGCACGTTAACAAGAACTAAGATATTCTTGAAAAGACGAAGCAACGAAGTAGCGATAAATGCATACAATAAAACCATATTGACTCTTCTTGAATCAAATATGGATATTCAATTTGTTTTAGATCCATATAGTTGTGCTTCATACATGATTAATTACGTCACAAAAGTCGATGCTGGTCTGTCCCGATTACTAAGAGAAGCAGCAAAAGATTTGGAAAATGGAAATTTGAATATCAGACAAAAGTTTAGAAAGATCGCTAACGTTTTCATAAATGGTAATACTATGTCTGCACAAGAAGCCGTTTACCATGTCCTTGGCCTACCACTTTCATTATGCAGTAGAGCTTTAGTTTATATTAATACTGTACCACAAAAAGAGCGTGTCCGTATGTTAAAAAATGAGAAACATTTAAGAAAACTAAGTGACGATTCAACAGATATATACTACAAAAATATAATTGAAAAGTACGAGAATAGGAATTTTCATAAATTTACAGATGTTTGTCTAGCTGAATACGCATCTAATTGTGAAGAAAAAAAGAGTACGTACAAAAGTGATAGTGATGATGATTATGATGAAGACAAAGAAATTAGAGAACGGAAAGAACATAAAATTATTAGATTTCGTTGTTACAGATTGCAAGAAGATCAATATAATTATTTCAGAGAACAGGTTTTATTGTTTTTGCCTTGGAAGAACGAAATAGATGATGTAGAGACAAAAGATTGTGAAAAAATTTATATAGAAAATATTCATTTAATTGAAAAAAATAGAAATAAATTGTCAGTGATAGGTGATGCAGAAATTGACAATGCACTGACTCAAGCACAAAGAGATCAAGAAGAAATAGAAGATGAGGAGGAAGAATCTTTTATGAAAACAAAAATCCCAAAAGAACAAGAGATAGATATTGTTGCGCCCGTGCTCTGACGCCCGTTACATAGCGGCGAGTTGCGAAGCGTCCCTGACGACCGGCTGTTTATTGATTTATCGATTGACTACGATTTGTTGTTGTTTGTTCTGGGCCTCCGTCTCGAGCGAACGTTTCGGTTTACGTTGACTATAGATTTACGCAATAAACTTCCCTTTCCTTTCTACCATCCTGTGTTCCCTTATTTCACGGGTCGCGAGAAAGCGCGCGAGCGTGTGCGGGAGTGAGAAGGAAGCGAGCGGAAGTTGCTGGATCGCAACATTTTGGGGGCTCGTCCGGGATTGAAGGACGAGCGACGAGCGACAGAAATTCAGTCGGACGGAATGGCCTCATCGGCGCTTTCCTCGAGGAAGCGGGCACGAGTGGAGACTCCGCAGACAGACGCCCCGGAAGCGACGTCGTTAGCGGCGACTCTGCGAGACGTCATCGAGGAAGTGCGGCTGCTGCGCGAAGGACAAGAGCGGAGGGAGTCACAGCATGCGGAGGAGTTGCGGCGCCGGGACGAAGAGCTACAACGTCTTCGCACACAGCTAAGTCCTTTTATTAATAGAGCGACCGGAGAAATGCGGGATTCGGGGGTGCGTTCTGCGTTTCCCGGGTCGGGTGATGAGCGCGCGAATCCGTCGGCTTTTAACGTATTTCCGGGAGTGAGCGGCGCGCGCGTGTGCTCGGCGGCTTGTGCCGCACCTCCGGGAGTGAATGACACGCGCACGGAGCTGGGCTATAAGCTTAAGCCCGACGAATACGATGGGTCGGTTCCGTTGCGAGAGTTTTTCTCTCAATTTGAGATCATCGCGCGTGCGAATCAATGGAGTGACGCGTCGAGAACTATCGCGTTAGCTTCGTGCTTAAGAGGGAAGGCGCGCTCAATTCTGGATTCGGTCGAGAATATTGGGAGCTTGCAGTACGCGGAATTAAAATCAAAGCTGGAATTACGTTTTGGGGAGGGACACTTCTCTCAGAATTATTATTCGCTTTTCACAAATCGAAAACAGAAATACGGGGAGGATTTTGCCTCACTCGGTTCCGAGCTGGAGAGACTTGCTCGCCTAGCATACCCCGAGTGCCCTTACGCGGTCCGAGATAAAGTTGCGTGCTCACAATTTATTTCGGCACTTTCGGACGGTTTTGTAAAGAGAACGTTACAATTGGAAGGAATTACCTCCTTAAAGTTAGCGGTAGAAAGGGCGAAAGCTGTAAGGCCATTCACGGAGAGAATTATGGAGGTTTCGAGAAAAGAAAAGAGAATTTTGGTAAGCGTTTCGAAAAAGGGGAAAAGAAGGACGACGCGCATGAGGAAAAGCTTGAGGAAAAGAAGGAGGAGAACGGCCGCAAGGGTTTCTCGCGTAATAATCGGTACCGCGCTTCCTCTAATAAGGAATGCTGGCTTTGTGGAAAAGTCGGGCATTTCCGGGCGGAATGTCCCGGTAATACGAAAAAGGGAAACGCGGATTAGTTACTCTCAGCGGGGGGAGAGTGACCTGCGCGAACAAAACCTCGGATGTAGAGATACGTTCCGTTACGGGTTCCGTTAGCAATAATAAGTGTAATTCTTTTAATTTCTGTTACAAGGGGAAATTAGATGGGAAGGATTGTAATTTTAAAATTGACACGGGTTCCGATGTTTCCATTTTAAGTAGGAAGTTTCTTGAGGAGACTAAAGGGAAAATTCGGGTAGAAAATTGTTTTCTACGATATCCTACCGGGGAGAAGGTCCCTGTGGAGTTCAAAGTTGAGGTAGAAGTACAAATCGGGGAATTTTCGGAAAAGGTTTCGATGTTCGTGGCCGAAATAAGTGACGAATGTTTATTAGGCGGAGACTTCTTGAAAATCGTAAATTTAGGGGAAATTTTTGATTTGGTTTTTAGAAAAATAGAGCCGAGTGATGGAAAAGTTTTAAATTGCTCTCGGGTAGAGGATTTTTCTGAAAATGTCGCCCCCTTTTTAAGGGAACTATACAAAAAAAATTTTGAAGATCTAGATAAAGAACAGAGGAAAGTTTTCGCTGAATTTTTAAATAAATTTCAGGATGTCTTTTCTGAAAACGTAGTTGCGGGGAATTGTGAAGTTGTTAATCATGAGATTAACTTAGAGGAAGGAACTACTCCAATTAAACAAACTCCTCGACGTATTCCTTTTCGTATGCGAAAGGAAGTCGACGAAATTATTGAGGAAATGAGAGAACAGGGCGTGATCGAGGAGTCATATAGCCCTTGGATTTCTCCGGCTGTTCTTGTAAGGAAGAAAGATGGTTCGATTCGTTTTTGCGTTGATTTTCGGGGAATAAACAAAGTGACTAAAAAGGATTCTTATCCTTTGTCCAGGATAGACGATATCTTAGATCAGTTATCAGGTTACAGTTGGTTTTCTACTCTTGATCTTAAGAGCGGTTACTGGCAAATTAAGATCCGGAGGATCGCGAAAAGACAGCTTTTTTTATTGGAAAGGGACTTTGGCAATTTACAGTAATGCCCTTTGGATTGTGCAACGCCCCTGCCACATTTCAACGGTTAATGGAAAAGGTCCTACGAAAATTATTATCGAAGATTTGTTTGTTATACTTGGACGATGTAATCGTTTTTGGTAAAAGTTTTGAGGAGATGATTAAGAATTTGGAGGAAGTATTTTCTCAATTACGCTTAGCCAATTTGAAAATTAATCCAAAAAAATGTGTGCTTTTCCAAAAAAAAGTTAGATATTTGGGACATGTAGTTTCGGCAGAAGGCGTTGCTACGGATCCCGAAAAGATTGCTGCCGTGAAAGATTGGGAGATCCCTCATTCTAAGAAGCTGTTGCGCAGTTTTCTCGGTTTTTGTTCTTATTACCGAAAATTTGTGAAAGGTTTCTCTTCTATTGCCAAACCCCTTTTTACATTGACTGGGAATCAAGTTAAATTCATTTGGGGAAAAGAATGTCAAGATTCTTTTGAGAATTTGAAACAAGCGTTGACGTCTCCCCCATTACTTTCTTTCCCGAAAGGGGAGGGTGAGTTCGTGCTAGACACGGACGCCTCTAACATCGGTATCGGTGCGGTGTTATCGCAGTTTCAGGACGGGCAGGAAAAAGTTATTGCGTATTTCAGCCGTGTGTTAAGCAAGACGGAAAAGAATTTGTCACTCGACGAGAATTACTAGCAATAGTGAATTCGGTCAAATCTTTCCGACATTATCTTTTAGGTCGAAAGTTTATTATCCGTACGGATCATGCTTCCCTTAGATGGCTCATGTCCTTTAAAGATTTAGAAGGACAATTAGCTCGCTGGTTGGAGAAGCTCCAGCAGTTTGACTTCGAAATTGTCTACCGAAAGGGACTTTTGCACGGAAACGCCGATGGTCTATCTAGGCGTCAGTGTGAAGAAAACGGCTGTACATTTTGCAAAAGAATAGAGGAGAGAAATGCTGAGGCGTTAAAAAAGACAGTTGCACGGATAGTTTTAGAGGGAGAAACTTTGGAAGATTGGGGAAAGCAGCAGCAGGAGGATCAGAGTATCGCAATAATTTATCGAGGTAAGGAGTTGGGGAAACGTCCGACTCGTTCTGAGATCTCCTCGAGAGACGTGTCAGCGCGGATTTATCTATCCTATTGGGATGCTCTTGTTTTGAAAAATGATGTTCTCTATAAGAGGTGGGAAGCCCCTAATTTGAAATCCAGGATTTATCAACTTGTGGTGCCACGGAGTCGAATTAAGCAAATTCTAGAGAAGGCACATGATCCTTCGTCAGGAGGTCATTTTGGAGTAAACAAGACTCTTGAGAAAATCCGGAAACGATTTTATTGGGCAACCTGTAAACGAGACGTGGAGGACTGGTGTAGGTCTTGTGAGATCTGTGTTGCAAAGAAGGGCCCCTCGGAGAAAGGAAAGTCTCCGTTGCAGATCTTCAATGTAGGAGCTCCTTTCGAAAGGGTCCAGATGGACATACTTGGTCCTCTTCCATTGACTAAGTCTGGAAATAAGTATTTGTTAGTTATTGTAGATTGCTTCACTAAATGGGTGGAAGCTTTTCCTTTGAAAAATATTAGAGCGAGAATAGTGGCCGAAACTTTTGTTAGTCAGTTTGTTTCTCGACATGGGATTCCCTCCGAAATCCATACGGATCAGGGGAGAAATTTTGAGTCAAGGCTTTTCGCGGAGGTAGTGGAACTTCTCGGGATCAGAAAGACGAGGACTACCGCCTTGCATCCTCAATCAGATGGCCAGGTCGAAAGACAGCATCAAACAATTATAAATTACTTAGCTAAGTATATCTCCGAAAATCAGAGGGATTGGGATCAGTGGATTCCTTTATTTCTTTTGGCTTATAGATCTTCGAAGCATGAGGTCACCGGAGTGACTCCTGCAGAGATGTGTTATGCTCGAGATCTTAGGTTACCCTTAGACCTATTACAAGGAAGCCCTCCGGTTCTTCAGAAGGAGGAGCCTGGATCGGTGGGCGGGTTCGTTAAGAGATTGAGAGAAAAATTGGAGGGGATTCATTCTGAGGTTAGAGAAAGGATGAAAGTTAAATCTTCTAGAATGAAAACCTGGTACGACCGAGGTACTAGGAAGAATCTTCCTCGCGAAGGACAGAGAGTATGGTTTTATAATCCTCGAAGGAAAAAGGGGAAAGCTCCGAAGTTGCAGAGTAACTGGGAGGGTCCTTTCTTAGTTGTGAAAAGATTAAGTGATGTGGTCTTTTGTATCCAAAGGACGCCCAAACACAAAAAGAAAATAGTACATGCGGATAGGTTAGCTCTCTATTCGGAAAGAACGGTGGGAAATTCTTAGAGAATCGGAACCCGGAAGGCTGTTTGGGGTTTTCTTCTAAAAAGTTTACGTTTTACCAATGTTGCTGCGTGTAATGTTACTATTTTTGTTGGAGAGTCTTCGTTCCTGGGGAATAAGAAGAGATTCTTAAGGGATCTGAAGCGGTTCGTCATCCAACCGAGACTTTCTCCTAGGAAGAAGCCGCCTGCCCACGGTTTTTGACCCATGGTTTTCCCGTGGGCCATAGGGCGAATGCCGGGCGGGGACTAGGGGAGCCTTGCGGGGCGCCGGATCCATGGGAAGTTTCCCCCCCTTGTCCGAAGAACTCAGGAGCTGCGTCGTGTAAAGGATGGCGACTACGGGAACGGAAGAGGAGTGGCGCGAAGGAAAAGGACGGTTTCTCCTGCAAGAAGTATTGGGAGTCGCCCGAGAGTAGGCTAGTTGGGGAGAGGCTGGCCAGCTCCCTCCAAAGAAGAAGCTGAAAGGGGACTAGCCTGAAGAAGCGGATTGAGATGAAAAGGATGGGGCCCGGTAACCCGTTGCAGCAGCTCGGGGTAGGGCGAGGACCATCCACGTGCTCTGGAGTCCGCAGCAGGGAGAGCCGCTGGGACACTGCTCTCCAGGATTGTCGGGACGACAATCTTGAAGAGGGGGAGCAGTGTTGCGCCCGTGCTCTGACGCCCGTTACATAGCGGCGAGTTGCGAAGCGTCCCTGACGACCGGCTGTTTATTGATTTATCGATTGACTACGATTTGTTGTTGTTTGTTCTGGGCCTCCGTCTCGAGCGAACGTTTCGGTTTACGTTGACTATAGATTTACGCAATAAACTTCCCTTTCCTTTCTACCATCCTGTGTTCCCTTATTTCACTGGTCGCGAGAAAGCGCGCGAGCGTGTGCGGGAGTGAGAAGGAAGCGAGCGGAAGTTGCTGGATCGCAACAATATATTTGGTCAAACAGGTGTAACGGATTGTTCAAAGGAAAGTAGAAGAAAAATAAGTAGTCCTCCTAAAGTTACAAAAGAAGAAATGATGAATATACTTCAAAAATTAAATGATAAACAAAGAGAAATTACAATGCATATTTTACATTGTTTCAAAACTAATAATTTACCAATTAAACTATACATTAGCGGATCGGCGGGTGTTGGAAAAAGCACAGTCATCAATGCGATTTATCAGCTATTATTGAATTATTTCAAGGATATACCTAGTAAAAAAAACAATTCATTAAAAATATTATTATGCGCACCATCAGGAAAAGCAGCATTTCTAATAGGTGGCGTAACGCTACACACTGCTTTTGCGTTACCAATTACACAGTATGGAGGACAAATGCCAGAACTGTCAGCAGACGTGGCAAATACTATTCGAGAAAACTTATTTGAATTAAAATTATTAATTATAGATGAAATATCGATGGTGGGTAGTACGATGTTTAGTCGGATCGATACAAGATTAAGACAAATAATGGGTCGTAATACAAGTTTTGGTGGAGTTTCTGTCCTAGTGGTCGGTGACCTTTATCAATTACTACCGGTTATGGATAATTCAATATATTTATGCTCAAAATCGTGCACTTTAAGCTTATTTTCAAAAAATGTTCTATGGAATGAATTTGATTATTTTGAGTTGACAGAAATAATGAGACAAAAAGAAGATAAAACATTTATTGAAACTCTTAACAATCTTGCGAGAGGAACAATGTCTGAAAATAATATTGCACTAATTAAATCCAGAGAAACGTCAGAGGAAAATGTTCCAAAAGATGCAATCAGATTATATGCTGATAATCGTTCAGTAGATAGTTTTAATCAATTAAAAATTAATTTAAAAGATGGTATAGCTTATGAATGTATAGCCAAAGACACAGTTTTAGAAAAAGTTAGTAGTAAATTGAGAAATAAATTACTAACGTCGTTAAAAAAAAAAAGAACAGAATGTGGTGGCTTGGCTTATAAAGTAGTATTAAAAGTAGGTATTAAATACATGATAGTTACTAATATAGACGTTGAAGATGGCTTAGTTAACGGAGCTTGTGGTATATTGAAAAACATAACGTTTAAACAAGGTACAGAAGAACCAATTAAAATATGGCTAGATTTCAATAATAATAGAATTGGTATGGAACAGCGGAGACCATACATAAAGTATATTAATGAAAATTCTATGGAAAAGTGTTTGGTTCCTATATCATCACTTTCTATCGTATTAAACATTAATGAAAGAATGGGGTATCAAATCATAAGACAACAATTTCCCATCACGCCCGCCGAAGCTTTGACAATACATAAAAGCCAAGGTCAAACTTACGAAAAAGTATGTATAGATTTACAAAATAATTGTCGTATGACAAGGCCAATGCTATACGTAGCATTGAGTAGAGTGACAAAATTATCGGATTTATACATTCTTGGAAGTTTCACACCTCCAAAAAAACCATCCACAGGTAATTCTTTGGATTTAGAAATAAAACGACTAAGAGAAAAGAAATATCTTAAATTATCATATTCAAAAGTAATAGAAAAAAATCGAATAAAAATTATATACCAAAATGTACGATCTCTAAATAAAAATCTAATGAATATATCTTGTGATAAATGGTATAAACAAGCCGATTTATTAGTTTTTGCAGAATCACAAACAATCACAACAGATGCATTGACATTTGAAGGATTTATTATTTTATTCCGAACAGATAATTATGATAAACGTTTACCAAAAGGAATAATATGTTTTATCAGAAAAGAATTGAATGCATTTATAAATGATCACATACAAAAAGATGAAATTATAAATGGACAATATCGTCATATAGATTTGATACGTATAACCATAAATGAGGTGGAAATCATTACTGGTTATAAATCTCCAGCATCACCTACAACTATGTTTGTACATGAACTAAATAATATTTTAAGCAAGTCAGTAAGTAATGAAAGAATTATAATAGGTGACTTCAATTATGACTCATATAATGAAGGAGGATTTTTGGAAAAACATTTAAATAAATTACACTTTAAACGTGCAATTGGCACACAAGTATCAACTACAAACTTCAATACGCAGATAGATGTAATATTTATATCAGAGGGAATATCAAATTATAGTGCTGGAGCATACGAAACTTATTTCTCAGATCATAAACCTATTTTTATTGGATTAAATAAGCAGAAAAAAATATCAAAATCAAACGTATTTGAAGTATTCAGGGAAGATATTTGTAATAACAAGAACAAAAATAATTCAGAGAAATACCTAAATAACATAATGTTTGGTCATACTAATGATACATTTACAAATAATAACAAAGAATGTATAAAGATTTACCAATCACCACAAACTCTAGAAGAAAACATATTAGAAGAAAATTCGTGGCTAGATGATAGACCTTTAAACGAAATTATGAAGATAATAGAGAATAAAACTCAATTTCAGCGTGTAGATGTACTCTTTATTAATGGTTTACATTGGGTTGATTCGATCTTTACGCCAGATGTTCAGATTGTGGGAGATAGTCAAGCTGGCAACCATTGGCACTGTATTTATTATGATGGAGACAAACTTCATATATATGATAGTTTGTACTTTGCAACACACTCTTATAATAATCTGTCATTATGTGAACAAAAATACATAAAAAAGCGATACCCTAATTTAAGTCCAAACAATGTCATTTTCGAAAAAGTTACAAAGCAACCAGACTTATCATCGTGTGGTATATTTGCAGCAGCATAAGCGGTACCCTAATTTAAGTCCAAACAATGTCATTTTCGAAAAAGTTACAAAGCAACCAGACTTATCATCGTGTGGTATATTTGCAGCAGCATTTGCTATAACAATAGCAAGAGGAGAAAATCCATCTACTAAAAAATATTCAATAAATATACAAGAGATGCGTAGACACTGTCTGAGAATTATTGAAGAAAAAGAATTACTGCCTTTTCCGGAAAAATAATTAAAAATTATAACGATGTGATATATACTAACATTGCATAAAATTCTAAAAATGTTGCCTAAATCTTTCAAGTATTATAATAAGTATATATTGTTTAAATATTGTTTAAAAAAAACATATAAACAGCAATATTTTAAAAAATTATAATTAAATTAAGAGTTTGAAGCAATTAAGTTTTCAGAAGAGTATTGGTTTTTTATGAAACCATAATTAAAATTTCGAAAATCCATTTACTGATCATTGTCAAATTCAACAAAAATCTATCTTTAATGATACACTATAAAAAAAGTGTGCAAGTAGAAACTTGCACATTGCTTCCTCATAGTTTTTAAGTGTGCAAGTAGAAACTTGTATATTGCTTTCTCATATTTTTTTAGTGTGTAAGTAGTTACATGCACATTGTTTTGTATGTTGCATTAAGCAGAGTGAGAAAATTAACCGACTTTTTGAACAAGGCATCGTGTATGAACAATTTTGTATGTTGCATTAAGCAGAGTGAGAAAATTAACCGACCTTTTGAACAAGGCATTGTGTATGAACAAGGCATTATATTTGTCACAAAGACGAGTGTGTAAACAATATAATGTTTGTGCAAAACATCATATCTGAACAAGACATCGTGTTTGAAGAAGACATCGTGTCTGAACAAGACATCGTGTCTGAACAAGACATCGTGTCTGAACAAAACATCGTGTCTGAACAAAACATCGTGTCTGAACAAGACATCGTGTCTGAACAAGACATCGTGTCTGAACAAGATATCGTGTCTGAACAAGACATCGTGTCTGAACAAGACATCGTGTACGTTTGGTAAAAAATAATATTAGAAAATAATCTAGGTTTTATATATATATATGTATATTTTCTTCTCTGTTATAGTTATAATCATAACTGGATTATATCTTAATATTATTTTTTAGTGGATTAGGCCTACAGGGAAAACCACTTTAAAAAAAACGCGTCAATAATAGTACCTCATAGGTGACGAGGAAATCTATTCTAGTGATTTTTTTAGAAGGTTTTAGTACAAATTCGGTCAAATAGTTTAAGGTGATTGGGCCAAGTGCCGTATGAGTCGGTAAGGTCTAAATTTTTTTAAAGAAAAACCCTTTTTATGCATATATTCTAAACAATTGTATAATTACTAGTTTGATAATGTAACTTTTCATTCGGTCATGTATCAATTTATCTACTGATAAATGTAAGCAAGTTCAAGATTTGACTTCAGTTGACATTCGTACAAGGGAAATGTCGTAGTGCGCTATCTGCACCTCGTCAGCGGCGACCTCAGACACGTAGACATCGAATTCAAGGTATTAACACACCTAGATACCGAAAACTACGGAGTGCACTATCTGGACCTCGTCATCGGTGACCTCAGACACGTAGACATCGAATTCAAGGTATTAACACACCTAGACACCGAAAACTACGGAGTGCGCTATCTAGATCTCGTCATCGGCGACCTGGGACACGTAGACACCGAAGTCAAGGTATTAACACACCTAGACACCGAAAACTACGTAATGCGCTATCTACACCTCGTCAGCGGCGACCTCAGACACGTAGACATCGAATTCAAGGTATTAACACACACCTAGACACCGAAAACTACAGAGCGCGCTATCTGGATCTCGTCATCGGCGATCTAGGACATGTAGACACCGAATTCAAGGTATTAACACACCTAGACACCGAAAACTACGGAGTGCACTATCTGGACCTCGTCATCGGCGACCTCATACACGTAGACATCGAATTCAAGGTATTAATACACCTAGACACCGAAAACTACGGGCCAAAAAATAGAAATGATTTCGAAATATGTAAAAAACCAAGAAGTAATGAATAAAAAAAATAAGATAAAAAAGGTAGGTCTCTTTATATAATAATATATATATGTATATATATTAAAACCAAGAAGTACAGAAATTCATAGATCGCAATAATTTCTTTACGGTTTTTTAATTCTGGGGAAAGATGGGTTATCAATTTCCAACGATAGTTGTGCTTCAAGTCCGACAAATGGTCGGCGCGCAGTTTATTAGTGTTGGAATATATGTATTGTTACTTTGTAATTCGTTACTTCGGTAACTAAACTATGAATTTCTGTACTTGCGCATCACGTACCGCGCTTGACTCGTACTGCCGTCTATTAATTTATTATTTATTACATTTCACTAATAATATTTTTAATTTTATAAATACCTTTAGACCATTTTTTCCCTTTATTTTTTTTTTTTAATATATATTCTATTAACCTCGTCGTTAAATAAATATTACGTTTTGACTGGCGTAATGTCTCCAGTTTTTCAGTTCGCAATCGCGCTCTCGCGTATGTATACACACACACACACACACACACACACACACACACACACACACACACACACACACACACACACATATATATATATATACACACATAACTACTTGTACAAAACTGATGTCTTTAGTAAAAGAGAACGCGCACACGACATACATGCGAAATTTCCACTCGCACAATACCAGTTTGACAAGATTATAGTGAAGTTTGAAACCTTAAGTTGTAAAAAAACATATTGCATTGTGTTTCGTGACCAGTTTCAGTGAACTAGTTTCGTGAACTAGTTTACTATTACTTTAACACATTGAAGTCAAAAGACGTCTCGTAAAATGTCACGTAAGTATTTTATAGATACAATTAAATTATGTAATTTATATAAATATTACAAATAAATTTTTGTTTCTAGATTAGAAATAATATTATCAATTTATAACAACTTTAAACTTTCTTTATTTATTAAAACAAATTTCATTTTATTTCCAGAAATGAACGAGAATAACCTCGACGCACTGCAGCAAATAATGCAGCAGTTACAAAGACAGCAGGTCCTAATTGAGGAGCTGCAGAGAGAATTGCTGCCGCGGAGACAGCCGCAGGAGCAGACGCAGCAACAACCTGATGCTGAGCAGCCACTGCTGGAACCGCCGGCGCCGCAGGCGCCGCGTGAGCAGGAAGTCAACGAGCGGCCGCACGCGCAGCAGCAGCAGAAAATAATAAGTATGTATTTTTTTATTTAAAAAATGTTTATGAATATTATAATAATGTAAATTAGATCTTTGATTATTGAGATATTTACCTTATTGTACAATATTTAATTTTTGTGTTTACTATTTTTAGTATTTAATTGTCTATTGTTAATTGTCTTTTCCGTATTTTCACGTTACAGGAGTTCGCCAAAATTTATGGGACCAACCCAGGAACCACCCGCAGGAGCAACAACAACAAGAAGCTAACGAGCAGCCGATTCCGCAGCAGCAACACAGGCCAATTAGTACGTATTTTATAAAAAATACGAATATTTTAATCTATATATTCGGACAAAGTCAATTCAATATCTAATTATTGAAATGTTTACTTCATTTTTGTATTTGCTATTTAGGAAATCGACGAGGAAGAGGACGCGGTCTGAGTCGTCAACGTTGGTATGCTCAACGTGGTCGCGTCAGGAGTGCTCAAAGACCCGTCATCATTAACAAATATTATTATGCATAATCCATTTGACTAATTTAGCATTTGTGTGTATTGCCCAAAACTACATTAAACATATTTACAAACATTTCATTTTGTATTAATAAAATAATAAGTGTTTCAGTAATAAAATGAAAATGTTTATTATCGAATTATTATATATTTGAGTTTGTATTATTTCTTCGTTATATAAAAATTGGGAATTTGATTGATTTTACAGAAAAGCTATTGTAGTTGAGATGGTAAATGAACACGGTTCGATCGATTGCGCAAGATACGATTGTGTACGTCTAATCCGGATATAAATACGAGATTATTCCAGTGATTAGCGTTTGGGTGTTAGTAACGCCAGGTGATTCGCTATGTATAGCAGCACGATCCATGATTAAACGCGAGAAATCAATTAAGTAAAAATGCTAACACTGATCTTTAATCACAGTTGTAACAAATGTAGCATCGCCAACAGAACGATTAGTTTTTCACAAAACGTATACTTTTTTCTGTGCTATTATCACGTTACAAAGAAAAGATATCAAAGACAACTTGACCAAAAAACGAGCTGACCTTTCGTAAAATTTATCTGGCCGAACCAATACATGGGATGGTATTTAACTGCTAAAGCCAATTTTTGTTGCGTGTGTTGTTGGATCTTTTAAGTATTAATATTAAAATTTCTGTATTTATTCTGTAATTTCGATTAATTATAATTAATATTTACTTACTCTGTGAAGAAATTCTTCTATATCTCTTTATCTTTCCCTCCGTTTTTCCTCTACGATAGCGATATCGTTATTAAATCTTAAATCATTATAAATAAACTTCTTATACAATAAACGTTTATAATATATGTTTATTTTTTTATATATATAACATAATAAAATAGTACAATAAAAAATTCTAATAATTTGGAAATCGGTATGGTTTCGTCCCGGGACTTTCCTTCACGCGCGAGGAGAGGAACTTGAAGAGGTCCACGACAATATCCCAAATAGTAATAATTTTCATGAGGGAACACAGCTGAAAAATTTTGTCTTTTACTAACTGTGTTTTAATATATATACATATATATATTATTATATAAAGAGACCTACCTTTTTTATCTTATTTTTTTATTCATTACTTCTTGGTTTTTTACATATTTCGAAATCATTTCTATTTTTTTTAAAAAGTTTACGTTTTTTGGCCTCTGCTTTAACAATAATTTTCAACAGTATTCTATCAATAATATTTCGCATCCATATATTTTCTTCATAATTAATCATAAATTTAATGAGTTCTTCGTCCATTTCATCATCCAAAACTAAAGAATGAAAAGAATATTATTTTTTATTTAAAAAAATAAATTAATATTATTTATTAAATTATTATTATAATAATATTTTTATAATAATTTATTAATTTTTACTTTTTCGAACTTCTTCATTTGACATTTCGTTGTTCAAATTATCCATTTCCAAAAATGAATCTAAATGTTAAATATTGCTTTTAAAATATGTAATATTATATTCAAACGTCTCGGTGACAGATAACTAAAATGTCTGACATATAATATGTGAAATTATCAGCTTATAGAGTCTTTTATTATGACTTAGCAAAGAATAACTTATATATTATATAAATTTTAAATTTAAGTTTTAAATATACTTTATTATATATTTTAAAAGATATATATTATCACATTATCATATTATATCACATATTATAAGTCAGTCATTTTAGTTGTCTGTCACCGAGACGTTTGAATATACTATTACATAATTTAAAAGAAATATTTAACATTTATATTCATTTTTTGAAATGGATAATTTTAACAACGAAATGTCAAATGAAGAAGTTCGAAAAAGTAAGAATTAATAAATTATTATAAAAATATTATTATAAAAATATAATAATGTAAATAATAATATTTTAATAAAAAATAATATTCTTTTCATTCTTTAGTTTTGGATGATGAAATGGACGAAGAACTTATTAAATTTATGATTAATTATGAAAAAATGTATTATGGATGCAAAATATTATTAATAGAATACTTTGGAAAATCATCGTTAAAGCAGAGGCAAAAAAACGTAAGCTTTAAAAAAAAAATGATTTCGAAATACCCAAAAAAGCAAGAAGTAATGAATAGAAAAATAAGATAAAAAATCACGACAATAGATTTTCTCGTCGCCCATGAGGTACCATGATAAGGTAACATAATTTTGTGATGTGTATCACTTGGGTTATAATTTTTCGGAAATAAAGATACTACTGCTTAGATTTTTCGAGTTATTTTACAAACCGGAAAGCAGTAGTGTATTTTACAATATGCACATATAAGAAATCGTGCAAATTAATTGATATATACTAAATTAATATGATATTATAGGATTTATATTTTTCTTTATATTTTTTTATTTTTTTTTAACTCCGCCTTGGACGGTCCCAAGCCCGGCCTGAGAAAGGAGGAGGGTTGGAGTGGGCATTCTTAGTACCCACTCCGTAAAATTAATTATATAATTTTAATATTGTTTAAATATTGTTTAAATATTGTTTAAATATTGTTTAAAAACATACAAACAGCAATATTTTAAAAAATTATAATTTAACTAAAAGTTTGTAGCAATTAAATTTTTAGAAAAATACTGGTTTTTTATAAAACCATAATTAAAATTTACAAAATCTATTTAACGATCATTACCAAATTCAACACCAATCTATTTTTTAATTGATAGAGTATCATTCAAGGAATGTTGGTATTGAATTTGGCGACAATCGATAAAGGAAATTCTTTTTTTAAAAAACTTTGAATTTTTTTAGAAATGTCCGTGGTTGCTCTAGCTTTCGCAATATTGAGATATCAGGTTATAGTTTTCTAATTCTATTAAATTTTTCAATTTTTTTTACCCCTATTTTGTATATAATGAATTAAGATTTGGTTAATTAATTCTGGAGTTACAAACGTTAGAAGTTTCAGAGAAATTTAAACCTCAAAAAATGATGTTTTAGGACAGTAAACAAGTGTGCAAGTAGAAACTTGCACATTGCTTCCTCATAGCTTTTAAGTGTGCAAGTAGAAACTTGCATTGCTTCCTCATAGTTTTTAAGTGTGCAAGTGAAACTTGCACATTGCTTCTTCATAGTTTTTAAGTGTGCAAGTAAAAACCTGCACATTGCTTCCTCATAGCTTTTAAGTGTGCAAGTAGAAACTTGCACATTGCTTCCTCATAGTTTTTAAGTGTGCAAGTAGAAACTTGCACATTGCTTCTTCATAGTTTTTAAGTGTGCAAGTAGAAACCTGCACATTGCTTCCTCATAGTTTTTAAGTATGCAAGTAGAAACCTGCACATTGCTTCGTTATTTTATTTAAGTGTGCAAGTAGAAACCTTCGCTCACAAAGCTTCCTCTATGAGGAAGCCAAAACAAATAAATACTAAAGCCAAAACAAATAAATACTAATAATTATACATCAAATAAAATAAAAGCTTACTCATAGAGAAAGCCAAAACAAATAAATACTAAAGCCAAAACAAATAAATACTAATAATTATACATCAAATAAAATAAAAGCTTACTCATAGAGGAAGCTTTGTGAGCGAAGGTTTCTACTTGCACACTTAAATAAAATAACGAAGCAATGTGCAGGTTTCTAGATGCATACTTAAAAACTATGAGGAAGCAATGTGCTGCTCACAGCTTGCAATTAGCGGTGAATAACTCACTTCTTTCAGAGGATATTCAGTTTTTAGTTACTAAAGCCAGTAAAATAGTGGGCCACTTTAAGCATTCGAATGTTGCAAAGTATGCCCTGAAGGAAAAACAAAAACAATTAGGTTTGCCGGTATTAACACTCTTGCAGAGTTGCAATACAAGGTGGAATTCTATATTTCTAATGCTTGAAAGGCTCACTCAAAACAGAAGTCCAGTGATGAACGTCTTAGCAGATCGGGAAATCACAACTGGCGCTGCAGCTGAAAAACTTGAAATCTTAGAAAGAGAGTGGATAGCTATGGAAAATCTTGCAAGAGTCCTTGAGCCTGTTCAAATGGTAACCTTAGTTCTGTGTAGCGAAGACGCTTCTGTATCCATGGTTCGACCCCTTATGGAAAAACTATTGCAAGAACATATGATGCCTCTTGATAGCGATTCTGAGATGATTAAAGTCTTTAAAAATACTTTGTCGGATGGTTTAAAGTGGCGGTTTGATTTAGAGTGGAATTCCGAACTCAATATTATTTCTACAAGACACATTGCTTCCATGCTGGATCCTAGGTACAAAGACCTCGATCATGAAAGTCATGATGCAAAACTAGCTATTCGCAATGCGGTTAAAGAGTTGTTGAAAGAAAGTGCTGTATGTCAGGATACAGAAAGCGAAGTTTGTAAAAAGAAAACTGCTTTGGAATTTTTATATAAAAAAATGGCAACAAAATAAATAAAGTAGAAAATCAATCGGAAACGTACTTGGCTGAGCCACTGTTAAAATTTGATATGAATCCGTGTGAGTGGTGGAAAAGTAGAAAAGATAAATATCCAGCTATTGCACTTCTTGCAAAAAAATATTTGTGTATACCAGCTACTTCTGTATGCTCTGAGCGCTGCTTTTCCACTGCTGGAAATATTGTTACGTTCAAAAGAACATCATTGCTTCCTTACAATGTCAATATGTTAGTATTTTTGTATCAAAATCGAAAGTTATTAAATCAAGAAGCCGAAGCAATTACAGCAGTAACAGAAATATCGCCGACAGTGTAAATCACAAAACAAACAAGTGCAACAAATTACATAAGTTTCTCTCTAAATCTAAATCAGTGAAAAGTCACTGAAGTGGCATACTTTACACTGATATCAGTGAATAGTTACTGATGCGTTCAGTGACTATTCAGTGATATCAGTGTAAAGTATGTTACTTCAGTGACTTTCCACTGATTCAGATTTAGAGAGATAGCATACCCCTTACCATTTTTTTTACAAAAATAATAGTAATTTTTATACATCAATTTATTTTTGTGACAAATGCATATTTAATTTATATTTAAATAATGCATATTTATTATTATATTATATTTTAGTTGTTTTTTTATTAATAAGTTTATTATCTGCTAATACGTTATCGTGTGTTCACCTTTTTGTTTGTGTTTTTTTATTTTGTGTTTTTATGTTAACATATAAATTTGTTTAAAAAATACGAAACACATTAAATATATTAATCCTCTACCTGTATACGTGGGTCTACGACGTCCATGCCAAAACATCTGCTCGTAACTTGAGAACAATGAGAACCAGCAAGTCTGTTTGTCTGGAACCCCCTTCTAAAAAAAGTAGGTGGGGGAAGGAATCCAAGGACCCAAAGCTACTTCGAAAAATAGACATATCGCTGAATGCCGAGCAAGTCAAATTTCGTACGTATGTACGTCTCAGACCCAGGTATACACTAGTTATTCTCAAGAAATGGAATTTTGGACGGCGGCCGAAGCTCGGCAGACAAATTTTTTTCGACATATTATATAATCTTTTTTCAACATATTATATAATTTTTTTCAACATATTCAACATTATATTACATAAATTTTGTAATAAATTATTAAAAAATGTCATATATGCTATATTATATAATTTTATCTTTAATTTTTTATTTATCAATGATTTTTCCTATCTAAAAAGTACCATTTTGATCCTTCTGAATAATTCAACTTTTTGAAGATATCAATCTGCATTATTTTTTTTAACACTTATCTCTGAAGTAAAAAATCTTAAATAGATTTTTTTATAGGTACTACATAAAAGAAATTACAAATTTTTAAACAAATCCATCTTTTTCCTTTATTCTTATTTAAAGTTTATTAAAAATAAAATATTAAATAAACGATATTTATCAAAATAAATATAAAATCGTCAGTTACAATGTAGACAGATGTTTTGTGAATTTTTTCAGATTTTTTAAAATACTTTAAAGTAGAAAAAATAACGTCGGACACGACAGACCCATGTGGAACCAGGAAGGTTCCAAAAAAACGTATACAGGTGAAGGGTTAAAAATATATTTTTCAATAAAAAATTTTGTTACTTTTAAAGATACGTTCTTATTATATTCCACCAATGTGTGTATTAAATGGCCAATAAACAGAAATTTATATCTATTTGCAATTAAAAAAATTTTTACTTTAAAAATTTTAAATTTATATTGTTATTATAAAATACAAAATTTTAAATTTTAAGTATTTCTTTATGAAGCACTGATAAATAACTTTGCTAATTGCGACTAATCTTATTTTCTTTGTTAAATATTTATAGTAAATGTTATGTCATATAAGTATAAGATTAGTGTGAAATTCGAACTTTCTTACTTATTTATTCATTAATTTTAATATTTAGTTATTGATTTATTTATTTATTTACTAATTTATTTATTCGTGTTTTTAAAACACGTGTAACCCGTGTACACGTGTAATACACGCGGGTGCACGATACACGTGTTTATACACGTAAATGCTAATTACACGTGTAATTCGTGTACCCGTGTACACGTGAAATAAGGAGCTCTAATATAGTATAGTCAATCCAAATAAATTGTTAGATATTTACAATTTCTTTTTATTTCTCTAGATTTAAAAATGAATGCAACCAAAACAGAGCAAGCCAAACGCGGGGTTAAACGTTCTCATCCTAATTCATATGAATTATTCAATTCAATTGATTTGGTTTTATCAAAATTTTTCTTTGGTTGCAACATATTTTTTAATGTGGTTGAATCCAATTTATTTAAAAACTTTATAAAACTCCTAAATCCGGATTACAAAATTCCATTAAGAAAAAAAGCTTTCAAATCAATTATTAGACAAGGTTCACAATAAAATAACATCTAAAACCGTGAAAAACCATAAAACAGTGAATGTACTTTTGATCGATGGTTGGAAGAATTCTGCTGCCAACACCAAACTGGTTGTCTGTACAATACATACGGTCATGGACAAGAGTATGTACATATATCTCAATTCATGGGACTTAACTGGGATAAAGGAAACAGGAAATGCATTAACAGGAATTGTGGATGAAGCAACAGAGATCGCTAAAAACAAAAACATTCGTATTTATGCCGTCGTGTCAGATAATGCTTCTGCAATGATACTGATGGGTAAATCAGTTAATTTATGGCGTGTGACTTGTGCAAGCCATAGCGGGAATTTATTAGCAAAGTCTTTGGTTGACAAAAGATTTGCTGAATCTGTGAATCGATTATTGAGAGAATTCAAGCAGCCAGGTCCAGAAAAAGAAATCATTAAAGGTAGAGGACAAAAAATTGTTCTTGCATGCAAAACGCGATGGTGCAGCTACAGGGATGCATTTCGTTGTTGCCTACACAATTTATCGATTATTCGTCAAATAATAAAAGATTCAAGACGATATATACATTGATTTTTGATCTTGTGTGTGAACTTATTAATAAATGCCAGCGGTCCGATAGTAATATTGCAGATGCTTGCGAAGAGTGGTTCAAATTAACTATACCAACAGTTAATGATAATTACGAGAAACTAATAGAAGAGAGATTTAAAAAAGTCATAAGGCCATCAATTTTGACTGTCAACTTTCTACATCCTACTTATAAACCTTACACTTATACACCACCTTTATCACCATAGACATAGACCTTATAGATATAGGATATAGATTGTCAATGGACAATGGCATGGGCCAATGGCAATTGCCTATAGCATTAGCTTATAGCGAGTTGAGTCAGTAAATAAAAAACGCTATTTAGACTCAATGTACTTTACACCGATCATTTGATACGCGTATTAAATAGTAAATAACTAGTGAATAAGTCTGATTATTGGCTAATCAGTTCAAATATACTGTTTGATACGCGTATCAAGAGATCGGTGTAAACTAGGCCAATTGCACATGCGCACTGTATGGTAGCGCCATTTTACGTATTATACATAAATGAAACCTCTAGGACGTATTATACGTCGTTCTATCCATGTATGAAACCCATGTATAATACGTTGTGTATAATACGTGCCCAACCCTGCCGGCGACCTTCCAGAGGCTACTCGACGAAATACTGGGGCCAGAACTAGCCCCACACGTCCTCGTATACCTGGACGACATCATCGTGGTCAGTCGCACCTTTGAGGAACACCTCCGGTTACTGAGCGAAGTGTTCCGCCGCCTCCGAGAGGCTAGGCTACGCCTGAACCCGGAGAAGTGTCACTTCTGCCGAGACCAACTCCGATACTTGGGCCACGTTGTGGACCGTTATGGCCTCCGAACCGAACCGAACAAGGTAAGCGCAGTGGCGCGATGGCCAGCACCGACCACCGTACGAAAGGTACGACAATTCCTGGGCATGGCCTCGTGGTACCGGCGATTCGTGGCAAACTTCTCAACCATAGCCGCCCCGCTCACTCGCCTGACCAAGAAGGGAGTAAAGTGGGCCTGGGGACCGGAGGAGGAAAACGCCTTCGAACGCCTGAAAGAGGCATTGACCTCCGCCCCCGTACTGGCCTGTTCGGACTTTAATCGCCGGTTCGTACTCCAGACGGACGCTAGCTCATACGGGTTGGGGGCTGTGCTAACCCAACACCAGGAAGATGGAAAGCGAGTAGTAGCGTATGCCAGCCGAACGCTCAACGGCGCGGAGAAGAATTACAGCACCACCGAGCTGGAGTACCTCGCGATCGTCTGGGGCATCCGGAGAATGCGAGGATACCTCGAAGGGTATTCCTTTACCGTAGTAACCGACCACCAGTCCCTCCGATTGCTGCAACACCTAGAAGAATCCACCGGTCGACTGGGCCGGTGGCTGTTCGAACTACAACAGTACGACTTTGACGTACAATACCGGAAGGGCAGCCTCAATAAAGTCGCAGATGCGCTCTCGCACCAACCAGAGGTGTGCGAGGCGCAGGCCGCCCCGAAGTGCCAGTGGTAGCGACGGATCCTAAATGGCGTGAAACAGCGACCCACGGAGTTTCCCGACTATCGCATCCAGAATGGGCGACTGTATTGCCATATATTACACGATGTGGATTTCCGGGAGGTCGACCCGACGGAGCAATGAAAGCAGTGCGTTCCAAAGGAGGAGCGAGCCCCGACCCTGCAACGACACCACGAGGACCCCACAGCGGGCCATTTCGGGGTCGCTAAAACCATAGCCCGCATGGCCCGATTGTTCTATTGGCCGGGGATGTTCCAAGACATCACCCGCTATGTCCGGCAGTGCCCGACTTGTCTGGCGCACAAGACACCTACGACCAAGCCGGCCGGGAATCTTCACACGGCACCCGTCACCGAGCCCTGGCGGCAAGTGACCCTAGACCTCGTCGGCCCGCTGCCCCGATCCACCCAGGGCCACGCGCGCCTGGATGTTGGTAATGCAGGACCGATTCTCGAAGTGGGTCGAACTTAAGCCCCTTCGCCGGGCTACCGCTCCCGCCGTTGCTAAGGCAATCCTCGACCGGATCGTATACCAGCACGGGTGCCCCGACCAGATCATTTCCGACAACGGGACGCAATTAAAATCACACCAACTTGAGGGAGTCTTACGGGCATTCCAGATCGAGCACCGAACTACCCCCGTGAGAGCGCCCCACTGCAACCCGGTTGAGCGCACCAACCGGACGTTAAAAACTATGGCCGCTCAGTATGTCGGAAAGAACCATCGGCATTGGGACGAACACCTCTCGCCGCTGCAGTTCGCGTATAATACCGCCCGGCACAAGGCCACCGGATATACTCCGGCATACCTCAATCATGGACGGGAGCTCGCCCTCCCACACCCGGAGGACCGCCGCCACGCAGCAAATACGGCCCCTCACCAGACTAGGGATGGGCATCGGCAAAAAAAAGCATCGGCAAAAAAAAGCATCGGCTTTCGATTAATCGATTATCAAAAATATCGTTTTGCAGAATCGATATTTTTGTAAAAAGAATCGGAAAAAATCGATCAATTTGTATTTTTTTTATAAATTATTTTGTCAATAATATAATAAATTATTTAATGAACTAACATCTTTTACATTAAATAATATTACCTATTTGTACACAAATAGCTTCGGCACATAGGAAACGCTTGGGCGCGGCAAGATATATCAAATTTCCCCAGAAGAAAAGTTAGTTATTTTTTAGAAAAGGAATATCTTTTATAGAGATATAATATATAAGTATATTAAAAGTATACTAAAAATATAAATATTTTATATACAAAGAGGTAATTCAAGCATTATCGAAAATTAATAATAAGAGAAGGTATTATAATTAGTAATACAATTTATTTTCTTATATATAAAACATATACAAGATAAGGCAAAATACATTACAGTATTGCACTGCGAAGAACTTAGAAAATAAGGTAAAATTAATTCCAATATTGCACTGCAATAAACATAGAAAATAAATAGCATAGTAAATTCCAATATTGGCACTGCAAAGAATTTAGAAAATATAAAGCAAAATAAATTACAATATTACATTGCAAAGACTTAGAAAATATGTATAAGGCAAAATAAATTACAATAAAGAAATAGACTATACCCATATTTGAAGACACAAGTGAACGCAAAAAGCAAAATATTAACTGTTATTTACGTAAGCTTCCAATATTCGCAATCTAAAGATTGAAGGAAAAGTAAAATATTTAGTCTAGTTGGGCTTAGCCGATTTCTTATATCAGTCTTAATAAGACCAGCTTTAGAGAACATGCGTTCGGAAGGAACTGACGTTGCAACCACTGCCAAATATTGTTTTGCTATTTTAAACAGTGTAGAATACGCATTTTTTAAGATTTGCCAATACTTTAATGGATCGTCATGTCTTGAAATTACAGACTGATTTAAGTATTGTCGTAATTCAACATTTATTCCACCAGGCTCGTCACGAGATGTATTAAATGATGCTACTGCCATATCGTGCAAATTCCATATGTTTTCTTTATTTTGCGACGCTTTTTCCCCCGGTCTCGCAATCCGGCGGAGGGCTATCGTGGATTGGCGGCACACGCAACTAATTCCGACACCAAATGATTGGGCGCCAGGTGCGACGGATCGCACCACCGAACACTAACAGATCCAACGCGATATCCCGGACAATACCTCAGGGTGTAGTTCTCTTTCTGGGACTTTGGAGAGAGGCGTCACGCAATCAATCACACACAAAATAAGAATAATAGGATAACATATAATATATTTCGTCAAATAGGAAACACTTGCAACAGATTATTCGTTAAAGTCGGTGCTGGTATGATAGTTCTGAGCACCCCGCATTCGGAATCAGATCACGCGGCAACGAGACGTTATTGGCGGCGGATCGGCGCCGCGGCAACGAATTAACGCGAATATATGATGTAAACTATCGTCAAAATGCCGGACTACTGACGCACAAATGCCGCATAACCAACGCAACAACCGGGCGCGAAAATGTCGGACAGAGTGACCCTCGGATATTCGGGCAAAAGCACGCGAGACTGCCGAATACTAAATACGGAGATGCACGCACGCGAGAACAGATCAACGCAACAGATAAACGCAGACGCACACGAAAACTTAACATAAGAAACAATTAGTTAATAAAGGTAACGCGGTACCTTGCTTCGGACTCCCAACGAACTTACGCCACGTGGCCGACGAACCGAATCGCCGCACCCTCGGTAGCGCACGCAACGCGCACCCGGGCCACCTCGATTCCGCGCGACGCAAAAGTTATGGGCGATCTCGCCGCGGCGACCACGCCGGCCGGCAAGGGCCCCCGAACACGAAATAAGGACTCGTATCGCGGACGATCCCGCGGCTGGCCACGCGAATCCCGTATTCCTTTGCAAACACGGAGATTCCGCGGCCCCGCGCCGATCCCGTCGATCTTTCCGTCCCACCAAGCACCAAAATTCGCCGTCCTCGAGGTCCCGGATACGTTACTCAACGCGAGGGCGAGTGCCCTTCAAATTACATGACCACTCGCGACTCGACTACTCTCATTAACGTGGCCGAAGGCGACACGCTTACTAACCCTAACACAGTGAAACGCGGCACGATTACGAACATTAACACTCTGAAACGCGACACGAGTTAACACGATTACACAATGAAACGCCACGCGACTGTCGGCCGTGACGGTGCTCCCGGGGAGGGCACGATTGGTCTCTACGCACAGGAGAGTTCACTCTCGGCAAGGCCCTGGCACGATTTCCACACGAATCTATCCCGCAGGCGAGCGCAAGGTAACGCACGCTCTCATGTAGGCGTCCACAGGTAACTCCTGCGGCGCTCAGGTAATCGGTGCGTGCCTGGGGCCAGTGCCTCGAGCGAACTCTCTTCTCTTAACGCGGGGACGCCAGGGTGGTGACCTTACAATGCGCTGAAGTATCTCCGTTGGTCCGGGCAGCTCGTAAGTCGGGCGATGCTCCCTGGTTCCTCGCCGGCACGACAGTGACGGAAACGATGGCCTGCCGGGATCGCGCCGGTTCCCCGCGCCTGCGCTGTGGCGTGTCGCTCGACCGGATTGCCGATCCTAGCGCTCCAAGCGCCTAGGTTACCCGTGCGCCGCTTCTTCCGGGGGCGCCACTCCAATGCTAGGGCGCTCTCCCCGGCGCCTCAGCTTCTCGCGCGCCACCCTTTCCGGCGGCGTCGCTCCATCTGTCTCCGACTCGGCGCGGGCTTTTCAAATCGACCGGCTGTCCGGGCCGCGATGATCGAGCCGGCGTTCAGGGTCAGGCTGGCCGGGCCTCGGCCCCGTCTGCCGGCATCCCCTCGGTGTGGCGGCCCCAGGGCTGCGCCTTTCCCTGGGTCGCTCCTCGGCCCCCTCGTCTGACTGCGTTTCGTTCGGGGCGCCTCGGGGTCTCCTTGGCTGTTATCTCGCCGCTGTTACAGCCGAGTACGGAGTAACTTCCGGCCGGCGACACCCATGCACTTGCGGGGAGGTCCGGGCAATCCGATTTTTGGCCATGTCTCCTAGACGTCTCCTCAATCCTCTGCCCTTCCTCGTTGCGGCTCCTGGCCGTTACAGATCGGCTCCGGCCACCACCGGCAATCCCTTAAAAACTTAACAGCTAATTAGACCAATCAATTATAACGAATCGCCCTCCCCTCGCCCTAACAAGGGGGCACCCCCGAATTCCCCTCGGCCGAGCCCGTCCGGGAAGCAGACGCGACTTGTCACGTCACAATTTTCAACATCAAATAATATTGTTGACGTATTATTAACAGGATTTGTACTATCATTTGCAATTTTTTGCATTAAAGTGTTAATGTAACTAATTGCTGACGAGGCATGCGTGAGTCGTTGAAAATGTATTTTTTTAAATCTAGGATCTAATATTGTAGAAACCGTTAATATTTGGCGGTGTTCAATATCGTCAAATCTTCGTTCAATTTCGAGCAAAATGTTCTGTTTCAAGCTTGCACCGCTATTAGTTATAGGAATGTAATCGGTAATTGTTTTCGTCATACACCGTATTATAGAGATCATAATACTACATGTCGGATATAAATCACCACCTATTTCTTTTGTTACTAATTCAATTGGCTGCAAGATTTTTACAATATCTTGCAATATATCAAATTCCTCGTGAGTTATCATTTCGGGAGATGTGGGACATTTTAATAGGCCTGCAACTCACCCTGAAATTTTTTACCGAACCGGCCACGACGAGATAACCAGCTGTAACTATGAAATATCGAAAGTACATCGTGTAACAAGTAAATAAACGAAAATTCGCTAAAGTTCGCGCGTCGGAACAATACAAAATGGCGTTTTGAACATAGGATTCTTCTCGATTGTTTTTGAAACATCTTTGGCTTGATAAAATTGAAATTATTAGTATCGAATTTTATTCAAAAAAGTGTAAACTTTAAGAATATGCATTATAAAAAAGTCAAATATATTATTAATACAGTGAAATTTGGCAAAATGTCAAATTTTTCGATATTTTTTTTATATTTTCTCTAATAAAACACGCCATAACTTTTTTGTGGTTAACTTTTCGACAAAAATGTTTAAATGAAAGTTGTAGAGCGTACATTTTTACATAAGAAACACCTATAATAGTAGATACAATGCTGCCCAAACGTACGTGAAGAAATTTTAATTACGCACGAGGTTGTTGCATACTATGCGATCCATAGTCATACCTAAAACTTTGAATATATTTGCTTTCAAGTAGTAAAATGATTATGAACTAACCATTATTGTTATTCTTACTATTAGGACAAGCCGGTCGTCGTATGGTGTCCCATTATTATTATTATTATTATTATTATTATCATTATTATTATTTTATAATTATTGCCAGAGCTCTTTTAGTTTTAATCATAAATCTACTTACGCACAATACCACGGGAAGGATAAGAGTTGGACTTTAAAAGTGCATTTTTTATTTACTTTTTTTATTTACTTTTTGTTTTTTTTATATTTTTAAAGTTTTTTTAATTTTTATGTTTTAATATAATATATTAACGCGAAGAAACTTATTTATCATTCTCACTTTCGTCATTTGAATTATTGCCATATTTTCCAGTACATTTGCAAATTTTACTGCAGGACAAATCAGCAGCACGGTAAGGACATGAAATAGATGTTCTGCAAAAAAAAATTTTTGAACTACAGTTACATATATATTTTTGTAGTAATTAAAAACTTGTAGGACTTCAAAATAAACGGGAATCAGTTGTCCATTAATTAATTGCCATCCGTATTTTTTTGGATCAAGAATTTTAATGACTGAGAAATGAGCATTTTTCTACACATATACTTGCCACGTAGATACACCTTTTTAAGTGTTGAAGAAAAGTAGGAAATGCAGGTGACAGTTTTTGTAGAGATAGTTGTTTTAATTTTGCCAATGTAACGCGCATTTTATTTATATCGCTGTATTTGTCAACGTGCTTTCTTTTTGTATCGTAAAGTCGAGAAATAAATTTTGTGCAGGCAAAATTAAAACAACTATCTCTACAAAAACTGCCACCTGCATTTCCTACTTTTCTTCAACACTTAAAAAGATGTACGTGGCAAGTATATGTGTGGAAAAATGCTCATTTCCCAGTCATTAAAATTCTTGATCTAAAAGAATACGGATGGCAATTAATTAATGGACAACTGATTCCCGTTTATTTTGAAGTCCTACAAGTTTTTAATTACTACAAAAATATATATGTAACTGTAGTTCAAAAATTTTTTCTTGCAGAACATCTATTTCATGTCCTTGCCGTGCTGCTGATTTGTCCTGCAGTAAAATTTGCAAATGTACTAAAAAATGTGGCAATAATTCAAATGACGAGAGTGAGGATGATAAATAAGTTTCTTCGCGTTAATATATTATATTAAAACATAAAAATTAAAAAAACTTCAAAAATATAAAAAAAACAAAAAGTAAATAAAAAAAGTAAATAAAAATGCACTTTTAAAGTCCAACTCTTATCCTTCCCGTGGTATTGTGCGTAAGTAGATTTATGATTGAAACTAAAAGAGCTCTGGCAATAATTATAAAATAATAATAATGATAATAAATTCGTAATTTATTGCATATCCCCGCAGGGTTCGCAATCCACTACCAATATTACCCTTCTTCTCTCACTTTAACCCTTTGGACCAACGGCTTAACGTCTCTTTCCGAAAGACGGAGTAATAATGATAATAATAATAATTCATTTACAAAATACTTTATTACCCCAAGGGGTTTCAAAGGGCGTTTTGTAGGGACGTACCCAACCCTGTACATATACTTTCAGTTTCAAACCTCTATACATCACAAAGGCGTTTTGGAGAGACGTACCCAACTCTGTACATTTTCTCTTTCCAACCCGCCCTGGCTCTTGGCCTTATACATTCTAAATTCCCTCCCTCCCTTACTCGCTCCCTGACCTTTGCTTCTCCGTCACTGCTCTCTTCGACTTCCTTCCTTCCTCACTTTCTGGGCCTTTCATTCCTTTTCCTTCTCACCGCTTTATCCTCGTCCATCTTAACCCTTAATCTACTCCCCTAGCTCCTTTCTCCTTGTCTCCAAAGTCCAGCTCACGCACGCTTGTTACCTCAGCTCTTCTCCTTCCTCGTTCTACTTACTCCTCCGTCGCTCGTTCACTCCATCGATCTGTCGCGACGACTCTCTGCTCCGTTCCATACCTGCCGCGCCACCATCGACAATCCCTCTGACTCGCGACAGATCGATCGATCGCCCGATCAATACTCCCTGCTGCCACTCGCTCAGCTCCCTTGTCGTGTAACCTGGGCTGCTACCTCCATTCCTTTAATCCCGCCTTTCTCCCTAACCTCACTTTCCATGTGCCACTTCACCAACGTTTCCCGTCTCCTCCAGATCACCTTCCGCTTCGCCTCCATTCTCCCGTCTTCCTTTCGCACTTCCCTATCTACCCCTTTCAATCAACACCTTCCTTCCATCTCGATTCTCTATCTCTTGCCTTTCCTTCCTTCCATCCTCTTTCCATCTCAATTCTCTGTCTCTTGCCTTTCGATAATAATAATAATAATAATAATAATAATAATAATAATAATAATAATAATAATAATAATAGTGGGACACCATACGACGACCGGCTTGTCCTAATAGTAAGAATAACAATAATGGTTAGTTTATAATCATTTTACTACTTGAAAGCAAATATATTCAAAGTTTTAGGTATAATATGACTATGGATCGCATAGTACGCAACAACCTCGTGCGTAATTAAAATTTCTTCACGTACGTTTGGGCAGCATTGTATCTACTATTATAGGTGTTTCTTATGTAAAAATGTACGCTCTACAACTTTCATTTGAACATTTTTGTCGAAAAGTTAACCACAAAAAAGTTATGGCGTGATTTATTAGAGAAAATATAAAAAAAATATCGAAAAATTTGACATTTTGCCAAATTTCACTGTATTAATAATATATTTGATTTTTTTATAATGCATATTCTTAAAGTTTACACTTTTTTGAATAAAATTCGATACTAATAATTTCAATTTTATCAAGCCAAAGATGTGAAAAACAATCGAGAAGAATCTTATGTTCAAAACGCCATTTTGTATTGTTCCGACGCGCGAACTTTAGCGAACTTTCGTTTATTTACTTTTCACACGATGTACTTTCGATATTTCATAGTTACAGCTGGTTATCTCGTCATGGCCGGTTACTCGCATTTAAGAAGGCTTTTGGCGGTTGAGTTGCAGGCCTATAATATTATCGGATAAATATACACTTTTAATTGTAAAAATCGTTCTACCATGTAGAATGTTGAGTTCCAACGAGTTGGAACATCTTGCTTAAACTTTAAAATCGTACCGTCTGTTTTTCCGTCACGCTTTTGTAAACGTACTAATTCATCGGTGGCTACTACACTTCTTCTAACTAAAGTAACAATACTTTTTACTTTCTTTATAATATCTTCGATAGGATATGACTTTTTTATACTATCAGGAACTACATGTGCTAGAATATGTGCCATGCACGGAATATGTTTTCTAGCACCAAAGATGTCCTTTATCGCGTTAATCATGTTGGAAGCGCTATCAGTAACCACGGCTGTGATATCAGATAGATTTATTTTAAAATTTTGAAGCACAGAAAGTAATTCATCTTTAATATATTCCGAAGTATGATTTTGTTCTAGAGGGATTACTCCTATGATACCTTTCGTGAGTGTTACTTCTGTTTTTAAATAATGTATCGTTACACCTAAGTAACTCTTATTAAAAATATCCGTCCAAATATCGCATGTCAATGTAAATGAAGAAGCTTGCTGTATATTATTAATAAACTTCTGTTTTAAGACTTCATACTTGGCATCCAGTAATCTTGTGATCGTTTTCCTGCTTGGTGTCTTATATAAAAGAGCAACTGTCTTCATCAAATGTTTAAATCCTTCGTTTTCCACCGTTAATAGAGGAAGATTGTCTTTGGCAATGAAATATGCAATTGCGTTAGTTATATTGCACGCTATCGTACCTCCATCTATAAAAATAGAACGCAGAATAGTTATTAGAAAGAAATCATTGAAACACAATTGTATTATTCTATAATTTAATTGTGGAAATAATTTATCTCTAGGAAAGGAATAAAGAATAATAGGAATCTACATAAATTAAGATATGAAAAAAATAAAAATCTTAGAAGAATGGATAGAAAAGATAGTGAAGAAGATAAATTGATTAATTAATAATTTACCTTTAAAAGAATTAACGCGTTCGAAAACATCTGTAATTCGTGTAGGATACTTTTCTTGGCATACCCTTTCTCTCTACAAAGAAAATTAAATTTTATAATCAAATAAGAAGTATATGTAAACTACATGTTACATATTTAAAAATTATAATATGTTACCTTGCGTTTAATCGTGCCAGAAGAAATAGATGAGGCAGATGAGACAGATGAACTAGGGCCAATATTTCCATCTTCATCTTCTTCACAAATTATTTCATTTTTTCTCATATCCTTCGTTTCATCACTTATCGTTTTATTCGTCTGCTTGTTTTTGGGATCATCGATTTCGTCATCAATTGTTTCGTGATCTTGGGATAAGTGAAAAGGATGTTTTCTTCGTAAATGTTGCATTAAATTGGTTGTATTGCCACCATGCTTCAAGGTTTTAAAACATAAATCACAAGTAGCAGTTCTCATATCTCTGTTTTTTGTAAAATATTTCCATACAATGCTTTTATCCTTTCTATCCACATTCATTTCGTCTTCTAAAAAAATATATAACATACTATATAAATAATAAATTTAAGATTGAAAATATTTTATTAAATATATAAATTAAATTAAATGCTACAGCATAATATCCCAGTGAAAACAACCTAGTCAAAATAATGTCGAAGTGACATCAAATCACCTTTTATTCTGTCAATAAGTGCTTGCGAATTTTGCGATAATGTCTCAGGAAATAGCGGATCCCAAAAACCTTTAAAAAGATTATATATAAAGATACTATACATATATAACATAAAAAAATGATAATATTATACCTTCTGGTGTATTTGGTCGTTCATACTTGTACCGATGTCGCGAGCATTGATTCCTACGTTTTTCTAATTCTTCTTTCGATAATGATAAATTCTTATAATACTAAAAATCAAATATTATAAATTACTTTTTTATGAGAAAAATATTTATTTCTACTAATTGTTTATTTATACTTATAGTTAAATTTATATTTATTTATATTTATTTATATTTATATTTTTTATTTATATTTATTTTTTTATTTATATTTATATTTATTTATTTATTTAAATCTCATATAACTATTGTTAATATATTGGATTACGTCTCTACATTCCCAGCAATCCCAGCCTTTTAACTTTGCTCTGTCTGCTTTACGTCGCATGTTAAGTTGCTCTGAACTGTCCTTTCTTTTTGACCATCTGTAAAATGTTTTCTTTAGATACATATAAAAACAACTTACATTACTACAATTATTAAGTGACATTTACTTATCCAACAACATCTTTTTTTCGGGTGGCTTTTTTCTGTGTCATCCAAATTAAAATTATCCGTTTCAATTCTATCAACATTTTCCATTTGCATAGAAGTATGTTTAGGCGAAGGACATGATTCGAAATCTATACGCTTTATAGGAATTTTCCTCTTCAGTTTTAAAAACTGTTGGACTTTTGACGCAACATTTCTTTGTATAGGACTGACTTCTATCACATCTTTATCGGAAATTTCACTAGTATTGTTCACTAATGTACTATTTTCAGTGACAGTTGCATTATCCTTAACTGGATAAAATGCAAGTCGAGATTGTTTCCGTCTCTTCCTTAGAGATGGTGTAGAGATAAGAGATGGACTTTTTTGTTGATTATTTTCATCAGTATTAAAATTAATAGGAGAAATTATATCTAATGTATCTAATTCCAATATTGCTTCATCCATTGTTTCCATACAAGGTGTATTAACTGTCAATTGGGATGAAAAATGATTACAAAATCATATATACATATATATAATAATTAATCGATATAATAATTAAAATATATTTGCACGTTAATAATACCGAATTTTGCTTATATTTCAGAGGATCAATTATGTATTTCATTGATTAACGCCAGGTGTAAACCAATGAAATTATAAATCTTTTAGTAAATTTGCCTAATGACTGTTTTCACTGGGTATATAATCTAAAATTATACTAAACATGTTCAGAAATGCCCAGGAAAATATTCAAAATTGAGAAAGTTAAGCTGGGTGCACAATACAAAGGTACAGGCAACAGAAATAAGGAATAGCACAGGCAATAGATTTTCAACCTATCGGAAGCTGTATATAAATGCTACAGCACTGATACACGGCTTCTGATGAGTTGAAAATCTATTGTCTGTGTTATTCCCTGTTCCTGTTGCCTGTACCTTTGTATTGTGCATCCAGCTTTACTCATCAAAAGTAAATTCTTAAGGCTGATCTACAATGTGCTCTTTGCTTCCTGTTTTCTGATCTTTAATCTCATTGCGACTATCTCGTATTTCGCAATCTCGTCGCGTAACGCGATGTTTTTTGTTCTCTGTCGCCCGCAAGATAAAAATTGACAAATTTCAGAAGAGACAAGAAACATCACGTTACACGACGGAATTTCAAAATACGAGATAGATGCAAAGAGCAGATTAAGAGCAGAAAACAGGAAGCAAAGAGCACATTGTAGATCAGCCTTTATTTCTTATAAAAAATGCGTTTTTTCCTAATCTTGAATATATTCTAGAACATTCTGAACATGTCCAGGATAAGCCTCTTGTACTATTTAGATATCTTATTTATCTATATATACTTACATGTAGCACTTAAGCAGCAACAAAATAGTGAGTATTGTGTTGAGCAAAGCAAAACGGATGAATCCTGATCTTTCTGGAATGATAATCGAAGATAATTACGGGGTTTACGTAAAGATTAGATATCTTTTTACATTTACTGGCCACGTACTTACGTATCTGTCTCGGACTGTTTACGATAGCACGTATATGAGGTACGTGCAGCCGCACTATAAGAGCTATAGTCGCCCTAGCCTAGATTGAATTCCGATCTTTCTAGAATGATAATGTGCACTCAACGATCGGGTATCGACTCGCAAGCGCGGTTGGCTGGTGCAGCCTTGTAAAAAGGACTCGGCAATCAAGGGATTGGTGAGAGGAACGACTAATAAGAGATGCGGTATTGTGTATCGCAAGTTTAATGTGTTACTGTGTCGAGGTATCGAGACGTTCTGAGACGAGCGGTATTCACAATAGGTAGCTAGACGGTAATTGCGAGCGCGTGAAGAGAGGGAAAGTTCGACGAATGACGCGATTCTTTCCGAGGAGCGAACGGAAAATTCGGGTAACGAGAGGTAGCTTTCGCGGAATACGTTGGATCCGACAAGGTCTCAACGATAAACACGCGGAGCGAAAACACGACGAGCAATACATCTCACGCTCGAAATCAACGGACGAGAAATATAACGCGATTCCTGAACAATAATCGAAGATAATTACGGGGTTTACATAAAGATCAGATATCTTTTTACATTTATTGGCGATGCACGTATTTACGTATTTGTCTCGGATTGTTATGTTTGCGATAAAATATGTAAGATGCAGCCGCACCAAGCCGCACTATAAGACACCGCACTATAAGATACCGCACTATAAAATGCCGCCTATACAGTTTTATGCACGCAGTCTATATACTTTCTATATTAATTCTCGATACGCGTGTTGAGCAAAGCAAAACGGATGAATCCTGATCTTTCTGGAATGATAATCGAAGATAATTACGGGGTTTACGTAAAGATTAGATATCTTTTTACATTTATTGGCCACGTATGATAACGAGCGAGTATTGAGTGAGAGAGATAGAGAGATGAGCGTACAATGGCAGTAGCCAATAACAGAGCGAAACGGCGAAAGCCAATGAGCGAGCGAGCGTGAGAGTTGAGGAAGTGTGTGTGAGCGCGGGAGAGAGGGAGTCGATCGAGGGAACTCGAGTGAGTGAGACGTGGAAATCCGAGCGAAGGGCCGAGGCCCGTATGTGTGCGAGTAACCGCGAGTATTCCATGTATCAGTATTCATTATCAGTTTTATTAAAGTCTTTACTCATTTTAACATCCTTTTCCGAGTTTTTGATTCCCGTGAGCCTTACGCGACGACATTCTGATTTCGTGGTGCTTGGACAGAGAACGTTCGAGTCGAGACAATATACGGGAAGTTATCTATCGTATGAGAACTAATTTATCATTCAGAAGTGGGATATTCGGAAAACTGGTGTTGCATTCAGCAGAGATGTGGGATTCGGATCGGGACGAGATGGACGAGACGATACGGAAAGTACATCCCGATTCCAGAAATTCGCCACAAGACCAAGATGGCGACGATGAACGCAAGAAAGCGCGGGAAGGCCGCGATGTTGGCGGGAACTTTTCGGAAACGACGAGAGGAAGTGTGCACCAATCATACACGAGCGAAGCGTCCGGCGAGTATGAGGACTTGATATCCGTGGACGAGACCGGTAATATCGACGGAACGATGGGTGCAGCGGCGCTACCGCCGAATGTACCGACACGATCGGCATTGGATGAGGTGCTGCGTGCGGCTGGGCGCGAAAGAGAGACTACCGAGACCTTGTTGATTAGGTTGTTAGCGCGCACGCTTTTAAACGAACCAACGCGTAATGATGTGCCGCGTAATGAAGTGCCTCTATATCACGTGATACCTGACTTAAGCAAAAACATCGAAACTTTCACGGGTGATAGTAAAACTGTACGATCGATTAATTGGATAAACAATATTGAAAGCATGCAGAAGATTCATCAGTGGCCGGAGAACTTTGCGTTAGAAACGGCACGCATGCATCTACGAGGCGGTGCACGTGATTGGTATCGCGCACGCGCATCGACGTTAGTGAGTTGGGAAGCTTTCAAGACAGCGTTCAAGAATACGTTTGTGGTAGCTAAAAGTACATCAGATCGTTGGCAGAAAATGATAGACAGAGTGCAACAAAAAGACGAGACACTGAGTGCGTATTTTCATGCGAAAACAAAGTTGTGCATGGACTTAAACCTCGATTTCCGTGATATCAAGGAACAAGTGCTTGACGGGTTATGGTCGAAGGAGTTATGTATCTCTTTGATGGCGCGAAACCATCATTCATCGGACGATTTATTGCATGACATTATGGCGAATGAGCGAGTGCTAACACAACGTGCTACGAGAATACGAGCCAAAAAGGATCCAGTGAAACCGAAGACCCAGGGACAACCGCCTGTGACGTCAACGAACGCGAGCAAAGATAAACAAGGATCGTCCGCGACTACCGGTAGTAATCCGGATAAACGTCCGCCCGTGAAAAACGAAAAGGGCCAGCCGAAGTGCTACAATTGTAAAGCCTTTAGACACATTGCACGTGATTGCCCAGAAAAACCACGCGAATTACTGTGTAAATTGTGTAAAAAGAAGGGACACACGGAACGTCACTGTCCAGATGCGCAACCGGCGAGTAAGGCGGAAGTAAATACGATTGAAGAGAAGATCAACAACACGATCAATAAATATGTGAAATTAGTGCGAATTAATGGACGACAAGTGAGGGCATTGATCGATCCTGGTAGTTCTGACTGTACTGTCAAGTCGACGCTAGTGTTAAGTGAGGGATTCGCGGTAATACCAACGCGATCCGAGTTGAAAGGTTTAGGACCAGCTCATTACGTAGTAACATCGCCGGGTATCGTGAAAGCCGAGATAGACGTGGACGGCGTGGTTGTACCAGACATATTAGTGCGAATAGTACCTGATGATACGCAAAGTTTTGACGCGATTATTGGTCAATCATTTACGGAGCAACCATACGTTGAATATCGGAAAAGCGGGGACGAACTAATTTTCTCGAAGCAGGAAGATTCTTATTTATCGGTTATCGAGCCGAGTGAGACTGTAAAAGCGATGACGATCGCCGTGGCGCAAGTCGATGTTAGTGTGCCACCAATGTCCGTCCAGATCATTGACACAGTGTCAGGCAATGATCATTATGAAGTTGCTGTGTTAAACCTGGAAGCTGAGCAGCTAACTGTGAGCAAGGGAGAGTGCATCGAGAGAGGCGAGATTACACGCGTACCCATGATACCGAAGCTGACACGAGAGATGACAGACAGGAAGCCCATCACACGAGAGGACTTGGATATTGGCGAGGACCAACCAGAGGAGGTGGTAAAGGAGTTAGTTCACATTCTGAACAACTATCGCGACTGTGTAGCCATCAACCTGTTTGAGTTGGGTAGAGCGACAGACATTGTAATGGATATTAAGGATTTACCGAATAGTAAACCGGTTGCGTCAAAACCATATCGAGCAAGTAATTCCGAGCGCGAAGAAATACGACGAATAAGTAGGGTAAAAGGGACAGTTCTAGGCCGGGGATCTCAGGGGGGAGCGGGGCGGGGGGGACTCGCGGCCGAGGGGACTCGCTGCCGCGGGGTCTGCGGGTGGAGGGGGGGGGGGAGTCGTGGGCGAGGACCCTTAGATCCTAGGGTTGGGAGGGGATGGGAGGGACTCGTGGGCGAGGGTCCTAGGGTTGGAGGGGGGGACAGGCGAGCGCGTCGGGGCATGTTCTTATAAACAAATGCCGCCTCGCGTCGATGTTCGGCCGATAGTATTTATAAACAGATGTCATTTCACACTTCAAATACGAGCGAGCGCCTATGGCAGGCGGCTATAATTTATGACCTGCGACTGGCGTGACGCCGCGGTCCTTTTCACTTTTCTTCGTAGGAAAAGCCGTTTATCGAGGTTTCGCGGCGCCATTCGGTTATGGCGTCGCGCGTTACAAAGGCGAGCGCCGATCATAGGCAGCTGGATTTTATAAACACTAGACGGCATAAGTGCAGCAACGCGACTCAATTATCGACGAACGTCGATGACAGGATTTATAAACAAATATCATCTCGCACCGCGGATGGTCGAGCATCGATGGTCGACGTAGGTACTTGACCAAAAATTTTATAAATTTTAGACGACTTAACTTTGAGATGTGTGGAGTAAAAAAAGAACAATGAAACGCTGAAAAAAAATTTAGCCTGGGAGTCTCTCGGAGACCCCCCGCTGTACATGTCTAACCGCTGCGATGTTTTCTTTACGCATGCTGTTTAGGACAAATTTATCGGTTTATGACGAACATGTTGGGATCATTGGGTCACGTTTTTACAACGCCAGTCTTTTATGACGTCGCGCGTTACAAAAGCAGATAGAATTTCTGAAAAGTGCTTTTTTTTATAGAAAATATAAATATTGTATTACAGTCGATGTCTGGAAGATATAATTAGAAACATATGCACATTATATGCATCCCTACTCTTATTTTAACTACTAGGACTGTCTTTATCATAGGCTCATGGTGTAGTCGAACTGTGAAAGTGTAAGGATGGAGTTGAAAATCACATTTCCGTGTGTCAGAGTGAGTATTTTGTGCTGTGCCGTGCAATAATGAAATTTACGCATTAATTTTTGGTTTTTTATTCTTTTTTAGTGCAAAAAAGTCGGTCAGCTAAAGGTTGCGGAGGTACCAGAGTCATGGGTGAACATGCATATAAAAATAGAATTTACACCATACGAGAGGACACCTCCCACAATAAAATATTCCATTAACGGATCAACATTTGAACTTCCCTTACACATGGAGGTGAGTACAGATTACATTTAAGTTGCACGATTTTATTAAATAATTTATTAATTAATTTATTAATTAATCTGTTACAGCCTGATGTCGTGCGCGAGGGGGATTTTCCTCTTCCAGGGGTGTACATGCGCTTCATTCCGGAGGTATGCAATTTGTATATGTGTGAGAGTGTGTGCATGCGTGTGTTTTTTTAAATATTTTTTGTTCAATTTTTACAGCATGATTTGAACGAGAGGAGCCTCGAAGACAGGACGCATTACGAATATATAAATTTTGTCAATTTGCTGGCACGGAGAACCCAGACGAAATGCATGTGCATTTCGGCACACCGATAGTGAGTTTTTTAAATAATATTTTATTTAAAAGAAGAAAATATAATAATGATAAGTAATTCATATTTATTATATATTTTTTATAGATGTATCAGTATATCGATGAAAGATACGCCAAGTTAGCGCCAAAGGTGTGTACATGTGTGTGTGTGTGTGTGTAATTTTAAAAATAATTTTTTATAAATTGATTTTTTTCCAGTGGGTGATAGACGTCCCAGGCATGGGACGATTATATATCGACAGCATACACCATCCAGAGATGCAGTTAAACAGAGAGATATCCCTGGTCTTTTGCCCACCGGAGGTTAGTATATTCATTATTAATAGCATATATAATTTTTAAAAATATATACAATTTTTAAAAATACATACAATATTTTAATAATTTTTTATTTTTTAGGACATCCATACAGAAGATATAGCAGTAAAAGGCTATAAGAATCTTCATCTACAAATGTGGCTAGAACACGAGAGGCGGTGGCAACAATATTACATCGACTGTATATGGTACGACACGTTGAACTGGCGAGAAATGGAGGATCAATTTAACATACAAGACGTGTTCGACCTTACACGTCTCTTCGAACTCCAGCCCTATGAGGAGCCTTTGCCCGAAGACTGGAGTTAAAATAATATAAAAAATTTTATAAAAATTAAAATAATAAAAAAAGTTTTTATAATATTTGAAAAAATTATATTTTATAACAATAAATATAAAAAATACATTAAAAGTGTAAATTTTCATATCCTATCCTCTCTCGCTCGCATCCCTTTCGCTCTCATTCTACTTCGCGTTTCTTTTCTTTATAATAATTGGGAGAAATGAAAAATAATCTTTTTTATCATATAAACATTAATTTATTTATCATGTGTCGCATTGTATACAATATTGTTTAAAGCGTAAGAAAGTAATTCGCAATCAATAATCAAATTTTTATCATAAACTTCACGCAAGATTCTAATTGCGTTACATTTATCGGTGATACAATTTTGACGTAAAATTGTTACAAACTGCTTGAATTTTTCACTTACGCCGCGAACATTTTGACATAGTTGAAAATACACATTCTCGACGCAATGTTCTAGTTCGAATAAGAAAAGTATGGTCGATGATTTCATATACAAGCTGGTGTCGCACGACGTCAATTTTACAACATTTGCATCACGTATTTTTACGAGTTCTATAACTAGATCTCGAATCGACATTGATGAAGGTGCGGCTGACTGCAGGAGTCGTTCGATATCCGCACGTCTTTCAATTAGCGCTGTCCACGTCGTATGAGCCAAAACCATCTGATTTCTTCGGTTGTCACCGAGGAGTAGTTCCACAAAGGACACAGGTCCCACGCTGATTCCAATATCCAAATATTTATAAGCTGTTGAAGTCAATGCGTATCGTCTGCCTAGTATACGAACCGCGCGACGGTCGAACGAGATGCTGTAGAAAAAAATAATGAGATTAAGTACTTTCAAAATAATACAATTCGCAAAAAGATATAAAAAATATAAAACTCTATAAATTATACAAAACTTACTTGTTTTCACACGTTGAAAGTTTCAACATCGCCAATCGGTACGTAATAATTCATACGTCTACTGCCACTGTAGCCGCCGTTGCTTCCTCCAACGGAATACATTTTCGGTTATGAAAAGCGGACCGTTCACACAAGCAGCCGATACGAGACTAGTCGGTTAAAATTAATCGAGTATACGCGGCAACTTCCAAAACTATGATGAAGGAAGGGGAATTTAATGTTTCTGGGACGCGCAATCAGCGCTCTGGAATCTAGGAGAGGGGACTAAGGTAGGATGTTTTTTATTAAGACGTATACTCCCCTCCGCATGACATCAACCGTGAAACATGTTCAAACATGTTCGCTGATACCCCCTCCCCCCTCTCCCCCTCGAAACTCTCGAGTTAGAATTTGTCACGTATACCTACATATTCTCTAATTTTGTACACTATCGACTAATGGAGAAAGGAAATTAAACATTGTAAAATTTACACATATATATAAAATTTATATTTTTTTATAAAAAAAAATTACATCTTTTTCTGACGTTTCGACCACCAGTTAAATAATTTTAATACATTTTGCATCGCGCAATTCTTAACATGTTTTCCACATCGCATAGTATTGGTAACATCTAGATTATTTAAAGATTCGACATCTTTGTAATCCGCATCCAGAGTCTCGATGGTCAAATTTCTTCTCGCTTTATTCTCGAGCAGATCCACCAGCCATTCCTGTTTTTGGCATCCCTTGACGTACACGAGAGTCGGCATCTCGTCGTCGTCATCCTCGTCTGTACCAAGCACGGCTGACGTAATTAGGCGTTTTACCATACCATACGGCACGTTTCCCTCATTCCATGGCAATCCATGGTGATTTGCAATCAGCCAGGAAGCACATGACTTGTCGAAATTTGTAAGGAGACTCCACGGCATGGGGCACGTAAAGATGTAATGCTCCAGAACGGTCCCGTTTCTCAGCACCGCTGCCTCCTTTACGACAAATTTCATCCCGACGATGAATCCTTGCAGATCGACGAACGTTGGCGCGATCATGATGCAGCGAAGAAACGATCCGTACTGTATCGCATCGCGATACATCTGTCTCTCTTATATAGAAATTTTTACCGATATTACAATTTACGTGAGTTTGCGCACTACGTTTGACAACGGACAGTATTCGATTACGCGGTCATGCAAGATAAGACAATAAGCAGTAGTATTTGCAGGCACGTTCTCTTTACAGTCAAATTCTATTCGCACATCTACGGGGGCGCTCTTAACGGACTCGTTTTGTCGGGAACAATCAATGATGACGAAAGGTCCAAGCGTCAGGAATGTATTCAAAATGAGAAACGTATCGTAGCGATCGTATCCGTAATAAGCTTTACGAAAACGCGCATACATATCATAAAGAAGGGCGTATCGATTTTTGTCAAAATCTAGATTTAGGTCATCGTATGGATAAAACTCAGAGTTTAGATAAAGCTTGATATTGGTCAAGTTACAGTGATTGAAATAACCAATATTTTGATCCATGATATTTTTGCGACCGGTCTGCAGCGCAAAGATAACGTATCGCGGTTTCTCTAACTGAGTCGCGGTCTTGACGGCCCACGAATGCTTGGTCGTGCTCTGCAACAGGGGGTACTCGTACAGATCCCACGAACGAAAACTGACACTAAGATATCGTCCGCTTCCCAAGGCCCGTAACATGGACAGTTTATTGACATCGTTTAACGTAATGTGAGGCATTCGCCACTGTACTTTGAACAACTCGATTTCCGGCTCAGTCGCCGGATTTCCTATAATAGAATTGTTGTCGTTACGCGCTCGTATCAAAATTAATTGGTGACGAGCGTTAACAATCACGCGTTTGTAATCCTCGCAAAAGCCTAACAATGTGTAGAGCGGAACGCAAAAATTGAAATATCCTTCCCCGCGGCTAGCTGAAATGTCCCATCCAGCATTCCGCAACATCTCAGCCTTGTCGTACGTTATCGATATATAGTTCTTGATAGTACTGGTTATTCCAACGTTTCTGCTGCGATCAATCTCCACGCCGTTGAGCTCGTATCGAATTTCGTCGAACATGAACGCCACGCAATTAGTCACAAGCGTTGTCGCAGACTCGTCATTCCTTTTCTTCACCACCAATCTTCCTTCGACGTAGAGAAAGCTTTCGCACGGCAACGTGTATAAATCTTGTTGTTATATGGGTATTCTTATCTCGTCGTTGTGTCCAAACGTCGTATTGGCGTACGGATTGTACGTGTGTGTTTCAATCTTGACGACACTGTCGTCAAAGATTGGTTCACCTCCAACGTTAAGAATTTCAGCCATGTTGCCTCAGATATTTCGTACCGCAAATCCCAAAGATCGTAGAAATTCAACGTTCGATGCGGTGAGCTTCTTTCTCGTCTCTTTTTTAGCTCCACCGAATGTCGATCGAGTGATATCGTCAACCGCTGCCGTAAAGATATTCTTATCTCTCGCGTGCTCCGAGCTCAGTACGAGCATCTCATACGTCGTCCGTACACTCGCGCGCGCGCGTTATCGCTGTCGCAGTCGTACGTGCAATCTAACGGTGATCTCTTCTCCTCGAAAATCAATCGATCGATTGTCCTGATCCACAACGCGAATCGTTAGGTCCGTAATGCTCCGTGCGGTGATCGGCAGGTAAATGATCTGTGCCGGTGTTTCCGATATCTTATATCCTGGTGGCACGCTCGGTGAAAACTCATGTATCGTATGAACGCGTTTGCCGTTGTTGTACGCGCCCGCAGTCACGTTACACTCTACGCAAATGATGTTTACGCTAATCATATTTATCGGTACGTCCGATTCGTACCATTGTCGCGGCTCCAGCACGCGATTCGTTGAAAATCCCAGCAACGATCCAATGTTGTTCGGTTTGTTAAAATTTACTCTGAAAGCGCACTTGATCTCGCTCTTCATCGTATTGTTGTTGGCACGAATAATCAACGGATACTCTTCATCTTCGCCGGCGTGTTTTTTTCTCGCGGCATTATTGGATTGATCCCGTAAAATGACGCGTCTCAGATACGTGTTTATATCACGCAATTCGTACGATCCTTCGGGAATGGTAATTTCCTTGTCGTCATAGTAGAATTTATTGTTCGAAGAATTCACGTTTGGTATCGTGTAATAGGTTTCAAAATTTGTCAGGCCGAGCTCGTAATCGCCATCGCTCAAGTCCACGGCGGGAAAGTAGCTTACCGCGAGGACGCTACTCTTGCCGGTGAGCGTGAATGTCAGCGACATGTTTGAATGAATACTGAGTTCAAACAGCGCGACGGTCGTCTTTAAATTGATTGTTAACCGTCTGTAGAAAGCGTAGACACAGTTGTCCGCAATTGCTCTGATCGTATCGTTGAAAAGACGTGTGATTGTACTCTATCTTTGTCACGTTGTTCTTTAGATACAGCACCAATTCCCTCGGCGGTCGAAGATTGCCAAAACTGTCGAAATATATGGCTCGATCTCCCCTCTTCGCGTACGCCCCCCAGTGAGTACCCGGTCCCTCGGCGTTATCCAAATTCACGATACCACTCTCGTTTCGACGCACTCCCTCTGTTGGTAAGGCAGTACGCATAAAAATACCTCTAAAATATGGAATGCGCATACGCTTTGCCAGTTCTTGTAGTTGTACGTTGGTTGTTACGCCCTTGGGAATTTTTAATATCTCCGCGACTTTTTTTTTCTTCTTCTTCGATGTCCGCATTCCTTGCCCGCGTTTGTACGGAGCGAGATAAAGTCCGTGACCTTTCATGGCGCGATTGTGACGTTTCAATTCTTCCAGCTGACGCTGCGCGGCTTTGTTAGCGTTCACGGCCTTTACGACTTTCGCCGCTCCGCCGACCAACGAGCCGAGAACTCCCAATAACGGTAGAATCGGTATCGCGCCGCCTCGTTTCGCCACCGAAAGTATTCGCCTGTTCGATACTCTCTTCTTCGTCTTCTTTGTTTTCAAACCCATACCGAATTTCGTCTTAGCCTTCATGGCCACCCAGACGGCTGTAGCGGCAGCTCTCTCTCCGAGAGTCGAATCTTTCGCGGTAATGCGTTTTCGCGCTTCCGCAGCAAGTATCTCGTCCACCGCGTGTCTCTCGGCGAGATCGTTGCTACGCGAATAAGCTATGTCGTGCTCGCGACACGCTGCGTCTTAATGGATTAATACCTCGATCGCCTCTCGTCAATCGTTCTTGTAAATGAGTGCCCGGGCCACAAAATTGATATCCGGGAATATGCAATTCGATCGGAAGTGCGTTTATCGCGCGATTTAACAAACCTTCACCAATTTTTTTCGCTGACATTCGCCGCAATCCTTTATCAATGGCGCGGGACCGTCGACGTGCGTTCGCTGCCACGGTTGATTGTAATGTTCGTAACAGCGACGATAGGTCTGAACCTCCAAATCCGCCTTTATATGTTCCGGAAGCTTGTCCCACACGTAGTGGACGTGATTGCCGCACATTTGCAACAGAACGGCTTTCGGCACAAATTGCAGCTGTTCGGCGCTCAAGTCGCGAATATCGGAAAGTCTCGACAGTAGGACGAACATCTTTGCTACTGAGCGATTCGCGGTTCCGCTTGCCTATAAATAGGCGTTCGAGTCAGCCAGAGAGTCGGCAGTGTGGAAAAAAATGAGATTCGTGCGACAACCGTTGGCGATTCGCGTGACCAATTGCGACGACAGATTACGGTCGATGGGGGACAATGCGGAGAAACGCAAGCACGGTACGATGTTACCGACTACTATACGCGCGATCATTTGCGGCCCATCGAATTGCGGTAAAACCAACGTTTTGATAAGCTTGCTGGAAAGTCCGCACGGCGTACGTTTCGAAAACGTATACGTATACTCGAAATCGTTGCAACAGCCGAAATATCAATATTTGGAGAATTTGCTGACATTGATCGACGAAATCGGCTACTTTACGTTCTCCAATAACAGTGACGTCATTCCACCGAGCGACGCGCGTCCAAACTCGATCTTCGTCTTCGATGACGTAGCGTGCGACAAGCAAGACACGGTGAGAGAGTATTTCTCAATGGGCAGGCACTCGAGCGTCGACTCCTTCTATCTCTGTCAGACGTACGCGAGAATACCTAAACATCTGATACGCGACAACGCGAACCTGCTGATCCTGTTCAAACAAGATGGTACCAATTTGAAACACGTGTACAACGATCACGTAAATACCGACATGTCGTACGACAAATTTTGCTCGTTGTGTCACGATTGTTGGCAATGCAAGTACGGTTTCGTAGTAATAGACAAGGACAGCGCGCTTTCGAACGGCCGATACAGAAAAGGATTTAACGTGTTCGCGATACCGCAAAAGCAATTAGTCGGTGCCGATACCTCGACGGAGGTGAAACGTTAGCCTTATAGAGATCGACATTCTGCTTTGTTTTCCCCGCGATGGCCGCGATCAACGGGAGCGAGAATATTCGCGAACGCGAGAAGATCGTGAAAGAGATTGCGAAAACGAGTAATTCGATTCGCAAGAAACTTCGCGCTTTGAAAACCGGTAAGATCGAGAAGGACATTGAGTTGGACACGCACTTTAAACCTCTCATTGGACCGCTGAAAAAGATCGTCGATAACTCGAGCTTGACCGCGGTGAAAAAAGTGGAACCGACGGAGAGCGATGCTGACGCGAAAATCGAACCGCTATCCGTTCAACAGCGCGAGGAGGAGGAAGAGGATGAGGAGAATTGGGAGGATGCGACGTCGAAAAAGAGAAAGCGATCAGACTCCATGTTGAATCTCCCATCGACACCGCTTAAATCTAATCAATCAAAACGAACGAAAGTACAACAGATAACCTCCACACCGACCACGACGACGACGGGAACCGTGCAAGATACAATTCCCGAATTTCTCACAAGCGCGAATGTTTTTGAAACCACGGACGATTCGATTGTAACATCCATACAAAAGACGTTGGAAACGCCGACGGGACAGGAAACGTTTCTACAATCGTTGCAAGATCACTTAAGTCCACTGGGCCGAGAGTACATCAAGGCTTTTCTGAGCGCCGATCGAGGTATAGACAGCGCATACGGCATTTATTTCGGCAAAGACGGACTGATGATAGGTAATAAACGTTTTGACGTGAATAGCGCATAATTATCGATGGCGTACGATACGGCGGCACACCTGGCATTTACGAGTTGATCTTCAAAAAAATGCCCGATGATGAGATCTACACGAGGGAAGATCTGAAAAAATACAGGCACATACTGTTGGCAACGAGTGCTCATAAAATCAAGCATGTCCTCGCGAGCGAGTAAAGAGCAACTGTGGACACAAGTATCTAAATATAATTGCATCGTTGTTCCCTCCCGAATCCAAGAAAAAATGTGGAAAGGGATTATTTATGCCTCGCGCAATGACGCTAACAGACAATAAGATTGACTACGTGCACTGGGATGATCCCAACGAGCTAGTGGATCGTCTGCGATTGCTCGACGCTTCGCGCCACGCTGGCAACAATGCTCATGACAACGAGATCATGTCTATCATCGAGGAACTTCGCGAAGCCGGACTTATTATAAATTAAACCATGCGTCGGCGAATCATTCAATCAGCATTGAAATGCCAATCAACAAGTTTGGCATATCGCTCGGAAGAGGCGAGGCGGAACCGTACCATCGATAGAATGGATTAATGAGAAATTTCGTGCGCGATAACGCTCTGTGTCGCACCGTTATGGACTTTGACGCAAGGTCGCGAAAGATTCGTCGCGTGGCGCAACCAGAGGCTGACGGTGACGTGGTTAATAAACTATACGTTGACGAGTTCTTTAAAATGTTGATCAATCAACAAAAAGAATCAGACGAGTAGCTGACTGCGTTTGAGAAGAATCTGCAAGCGTTACGGACTACGATAAACGAGCTTCGCCTATCGTTGAATCAGACTCGACAACGAACAACAATGGACAAACGGTTCAGCAGAAACGACTATCGAAAGTCAACGAGTGAAGAGAAGCAACGGTTCATTAACGACGGCGACGAACAGAAACGAACGATTCGAGATCGGTTGTCGGACGGCTGTCTAGCGGTTCGAGAACGGTTGTCGGACGGTTGTCGAACGGTTCAAAAACAGGTTAAAAACGATTACGAGCGATTTAGAAACAGCTGCGAACTACGCAAAGACAGGAAAGGCTACAAACGGCTAAAGAACGTCGACGACGACGTCGACGAATGGAATTAAACGGCTAACAAACGGCTAACGAGCAGTTATAAACGACAACAAAAACATGACATCGCTAAAATCCGACGGACGTAAAAATATCGAGAAGCAACGACTCGTCGAGGAACTGCACGCTCCGGCGAGAAGAAATTTTCCCCGAAGACACGTCATAGTGCGAGGGTACGATGACCTGTGGCAGGCTGACATCGTCGAGATGCGTCCGTACTCACGTTTCAACGGAGGCTACCACTACATACTTACCGTCATCGATGTGTTGAGCAAGTACGCGTGGGCCGTGCCACTCAAGGGTAAAGGCGGAAGCGAAACAGCTAACGCTGTCGCTGATATCATTCGACACAGCGGGAGGTGTCCTAGTAACCTACAAACCGATATGGGGAAGGAATTTTACAACACCGACGTGCAACATCTCGTGAAGAAACACGGCATCAATCATTATTCCACATATTCGGTATTGAAGGCGTCGGTCGTCGAGCGATTCAATCGCACGCTCAAGAACGACATGTGGAAGATGTTTACGCTCAATGGAAATTACAAGTGGGTCGACGCGTTGCCGCGACTCGTATCGGATTACAACGCGCGCAAGCATCGAACTATCGGCATGCGACCCATCGACGTTACCCCCGCGAAAGCCGAAAGACTCTTGGCTACGGTGTACAGCGAGATAAAGATCGCGGGTCCGGCAAAGTTCAAAGTGGGTGACTCGGTACGCGTTAGCAAATACAAAACGATTTTTGAAAAGGGTTACACGCCGAATTGGACCACCGAGGTGTTTAAGATCGTTAAAGTGCAGCGTACCAATCCCGTAACCTATCTACTCGAGGACTATCACGGAAAATCCGTCTCTGGAGGGTTCTACGAACACGAGTTGCATCGCGCGACTTATCCGGACGTGTATCTCGTTGAAAAAGTACTGCGCAGAAGGGGCGACGAGATTTATGTAAAATGGTTAGGATTCGATGGATCGCACAACTCATGGATACACAAGGAAAATGTTATTTAATTCGTGCAAACTATATTTTATTTTTAACATAAAAATATGCAATATGTAATACATATATAAAATGTTTAAAATATGAAATACAAATAAAGTATGTAAAATACACACGTAAAATATTTATTATTATTCTTTCCAATACTGTAATATAATACTCGCAATACGTTACGTTATACGACATACATACGTTACATACATATAATACGTTACGTTATACTACAGACATACATACGTTATACGACATACATACGTGCAACATACATACGTTCAACATACATACGTTACATACATACGTTATACGACATACATACGTACAACATACATACGTACAACATACATACGTACAACATACATACGTACAACATACATACGTACAACATACATACGTTACATACATACGTTACATACATACGTTACATACATACGTTATACGTTATACGTTATACGTTATACTATTACATACATACGTTACATACATATAATACGTTATACGACATACATACGTACAACATACATACGTTATACCATACATACGTTACATACATACGTTATACGTTATACGATATACTATTACATACAATACATACGTTACAAAGGTATTCGATAATGCCCCCATGGCAACGTATCGGTCGAATCGGGTATAATGTATCGCTTGTCGCTGTACGGACTCAGAGCGATTTTTGTTTCGGACACGGTGTACACCTTGTGTAGTTCAGACCTTATGCAAGCCTGCTGTCGCGTCATTTCAATTTCGTCTCGCAGACACCGCGTGTAATCGTCGAACGTTATCGACCTGGCTACGACGTTACTTTTAACACCTTTAGCCTTTTTCGTATCTTTCTTACCGTCGACTAGCAAGGCATACATCTTCGCTCTGAGTCCGACAAATTCGGTCATGATCGCACCGTTGTTTTCGTCTTTCATCAAGCCCGGAATTTTTTTATTGGCGAGTGGGATACCGTACGCGTTGTCGATCGCGTAATCGCTCGTGTCGAATTTAGCGATGTTGCGTTTCATGTCCCTGTATACATCCTCGCACTTTACGTGATATATCAGACTGTCCGTATCGGTGTACATAATTCTACACATGTCTTCATACAGGGGAAACATGTACTCGTAATGAAATTCGTACAAACAAACTTTTGATATGTCGAGAATGCACATGCCGACGTAAATAGGTTTGTCAAATTTAACCTCGAGTTTTCGCAGTTCAACGGCTATCAGATTTTCCGAAAAAATGCTCCTGCTGTGAAAATTTGGTTTCGAGATCAGTGCCTCCGCGCCGTATCTACCGTTCCACTTTGTTAATAATTTTACATTAACGTGGTTGCGTACATTCTCCGTAGTTTTCCCGAATACCGCGTTGTTCATCAATTTATATAAATTTTTCTCAAACTCATTTTTGGCCAATGTTCTAAATTTTGTATTAAGTTCGATGTAATCGCGGAGCCATGGAGATTGAGCGAATTGCAATACGCGATGAATTTTTGTGACGCGAAGGCCGTGACGCGTGCATTGCTGTAGGTTGCGGTAATGTATGACATAACGCTTTTTATCGTATAATGTTGCAAGAAGTTTTTCCTGCCGTTTGCCTGGCGGTTTATCGCGCGTCGGACAGAACGGTAGGTCGGCGTGTGCGTCGTGTTTATGCTGCGGATACTCGAGATCGACTTCGAGAATGTAACCCTTGGGCGAGTCCAAAGCGATCGCGCTAAACTCGAAATTTGAGACGTCTTTGACCCATCGAAAATCTGCATAGGTCAATGGTTGACACATCGCCCAGCCGTACAAGTTGTTTACATCGAAATACATCAGGTATGACAACGGTTTCGACCGATCGTAAGATTGCATGTACCTGTTATTGGCTTGCGCGTATCTGTTTGAACATTGACTCAAACCGCCGCGTATACCGCGTTCGATGAACATGACCATGTCAATGTCAGTGAGCAGTTCGAAATTGATACGCGTATGTTTCAACATAGCGTCCCACGTGAAACCCGGTAGAGTGTAATAATACGCTGGATCAAGTCCGTAACTCGCGACGCAGCTATCGCGAAAATTTTCAAAGATATCGGCCAATAGCAAGACATCAGTTTTGAGGTAGAGATCGCTGTATTCGCCCAAGGTTCGAACGGAGAACCGCTGCCAGACGTTTGCGGCGTGCTCGTAATCGCTTTCGGATACGGTGTCACTGGTCAAAGAACTGTAAAACGAGTCGCGCGGTGGTAAACACGTATCCTCCAACTTTTCGACGCAGTCAATGTACTCATATGGAAATATGCCTTTTCGCGTCAGCAAAGCAAAATCTTCGTCGGATAATTCACAAAATTCGCGTTGTAATATTTTCAACTTATCTTTGTTGAGATATGATGCTAATTTTTCGAGACTCGTGCTCAGAAACTTGTACGAGTCAATGAATCGTAATTTGATGCAATTTTTTTTGTCTTTATCTTCAGTGCTTTTAACGTTCTTTGTAAATGAAATGTATTTTTCTTTAGTGATTGGAAGCAGTTCTACATGTCCTTCGTACGCGGTAGCTATTTCCATGATAATAAAATGAGAATCATAACCCGATAAATTATGAAAAACTATGGGAATGCAATGCGAATCTTTATAATTTAAGTTACAATTAGAATGCGCGGGACCTCGATAATTGCCGGTCAGGTGACAATGGTCGCGTACTCACACGTTGTCTGGCTTGAACGGTTTCTCGCATATGTGACAGTGCGTTGCGCTGTTAAATTTTTTCCACTCGTCTCGCGTGAAATCCGCCATGTGTACATTAGTGGACAAAATGGTCTTTACGTTGTGAGCTAAACGTTTTAGCTCCTCGGCGAACCACGCGACGCAATCCTTATCGCGACGAAACCGATACATTGATAACGAGTCGTCGTACGAGCAACGCACGTAGTACCCTATGCTAAATACCTGATGCTGTTGAGATTTGAACGTGGACGTTGTTGGATCCGCATCCGTCTTCTCGAGGGTACATTCCAGGTCGGCGTATACGACATATGGAAGTCGTTCCTTCCTGCTGTGATTCTTGAAACTCAGCCACTTGTCGTCCTCGCTCGGTAGTCGGATGGCACAGTTGTTTATCTCTCGGCAATCTACACCGTGGGCTTCCAATTTCTCGCTCGAATGAAAATAATGTAAACATCTGCAAAAAGAATAAAAACACAGTTTTTGTAAATTATTAAATACAAAATAAAATATTTTATAATTTTATTAAAAGAAGTATAAGTACTCACCGATCGCAAAAGTATTTCCGACTATCGTGCCTGCTCAATTGCGTGCTAACGAGACGCGATAGGTTCTTAATCCATGCGAAATGTCCCACGTTGCCGTCTCGCGGGTTCTGCACGTACAGCAGATTTACGTGCTTTTCTCTCTTCTGGTCGGTGAGCCGTATCGGGAGAACGGATCGCGTCTTCTCTCCCTCGATGGTATACACATTGATGGATATATCGTTGCGTCGTTCGAACTTTTTAATCTGTTTCAACGTCATTGGAAACTCAATGTCTTGTAAGTTTAATACTCTCGTATAATGAGGGTACGAGGATTCCCGATATGTATGGTCCTTGGCAGGATACAGCGCGGCAACCACTGACCACGCGAAGCACGCATTGTCCATAGACTGCACGTTGATTACCGCTTTTTTCAATTTAATTTCTTGCGGTAAATTGATGTAACATCCCGCGCGCAAAGGATTGTACTTGTTTACGTTCACTGTCAAATTAAGTATACGCGACAACGCCCACCCGCTGTCGCGTTCCTGAAACTCTTCGAGACGTGATAAAGTAGGCTCGATAACGTGTTGTTCGTACCACTCGCGCAGATCGGACCGATCGGACGAACGAAAGAGTTCACAGTTTCCCGTGCTGACACTTTTATTCCCACGTTTGTTACCTGTCACAAACTCGCCGTTGAACACAGTGTTTATCTTTACACTTGCATGTTTTTTTATAACGTTTTGCACATGATCGAGCACGATGTCTCTAGCATCTTCGAGAAATTGTTGCGGTTCGATGTAATTGGTATTTATCACTGCACCGGTCAATACACGGCTTTCGAACGCGGCATCAATCTCTCGCCACACGAGTCTTTCCGCGTTTTCGTTACCGCTACTACTGCCCGCCGCGTACTCACCACCGATATGTACGAACCGTCTCTGTAATAGAATCTTCGCACCTTCGAGTCGCGCGATTCTTGCCACTAAAGATTGTCTGTTTCCGACAGTATGAGAGTCGTCTGATGAGAGCCGCGGACGTTTGGAACGACAGTCTTCTTCGAGCCGCTCAATAAATTCCTCGCATTGCTGTTCCCATGCAAGATATTCGCCCAAGGAAGCGATTTGGTTGGATCGTTCCACCAGGTCGCGTTCCGTTTCATCGAGATGTTCCATGTTTTTTATACTGTCTTTTTTTCATGCACTATTTTTTAGATCACGTCACATTCTTCGATGGAGCACTTGCACGTGACTCGATCGCACGCTGAACAATATCGTTTGCAACGTTGAACGTGATTGTGCATGCATGTAAACAAATAATGATTGAAGTGGGAAGCATCTTTGTAAGTAAGTCGCCAAAGAGCATCATCAATAGCATCAATATTGTCACAATCATCAATAGGATCAATATCATCAATGTAGTAACTAGAAGCATTTTCAAGCTTAATCGGTGTAGGAGGGTCGATACGGTCAAGATACATATACAAAATATACATATCTTTCGAATTGTTCATCACCACTAATTCGATGTACTTCCCAATACTTGTGCGAATCTTAATGTACATTGCTTCACAACCACCATCCTCGATCTTCCGAAAAATTTCAATCGCCCAAAAGTGATATTCCCAATCGCGCGGTTTAACGTAATATCGACTAATATTGGCCAAGCGAGTTGCTTCGGCATCGCAATCGTCCCACAGCCGTCGATACACTTTTCGTCTCACGTTAGAGTCCCAGTCATAAGGAGGCTGCTCGGTTTCGATAACGATTCCTTGTCTGACGATGCGTTCACTGGTTCCGCGTATACCGAGTTCACGATCGCGAAGAAACTGCACCGGCGATATTCGTTGCACATCCGTCAATTTCACTCTTTGATCTTCTTCACGCAAACCATCGGCGATATCGTTTATTACATAGTGATCATAGCTTAAATGGGTTATATACTCGTTAAGATCACTTGCTTTCTTTTCAATTATCCATTCCATGTTGTGCACATTATATAATGTCCCACTCGCAATAATGTTTTTTATCACTTCATACAAGTCGGGCACATGTCGCATGGATATATTTGGTACAATGGAGTATTACGACAATTTGCACATAATTTAACGTTCATTATCTCGTACGGTTCGGTTACATGCTTTCGTTCTTTACTTATGTGTTCACCTGTGTCTGGTGAAGTAAGCATACACGAATAACACAGTTTATCTGAACCGTATATGTAATAAAAATAAATTGCGCAACACTTCGTACGTCCATCTAAGGCTAGAAATTCGGCACGCGACATTATTTTTTTCACAACTTCTCTCCGGTTATCGTCCTCGTCGCTGTTATAATTGCTGTCCGGTGACAATGGATCCTCTTCGGATGAATCCGCATCCATTATTGCCTCAAAATTATTGTCTGTTTCCATTTTTGTTCACAGTTTTTGAAAAAATGTTTTTTATAACGCCCACTTGAAACATAAAAAACTTCAGCCCCGAGTATGAACTTTTAAGAGCCGAGGTTAATGTTTTTTTTCTTATCGTGTGCAAATTGGGCACATATTACGCGGAAATATCATGTACAATGATTCACGACATCTTGAACAATACCGACCATGAATCGTTCCGCGTCTCTCAACGAAGTGTTTTAGGCGAGCGTACATGCCGAAATCAATGTCCAATAAATCAACCATGCACGGAGCACATAGTGCAAGTGCACCACCCGTTGAAAAATAAAAATATATTACGCAATGTCTCGTACGTAAATTTAGTGCAACGATTTCCCAACGCAGCACTATTCTATCGATGACTTCTTCATGATTGTCGTCTTCATCACTGAAATAATCACTGTCGTCCGTTAACGCGCGATCCATATCGAAATTATTGTCATCTCCAAAATAACCGCTATCCTTTTTCTCAACCGACGCGTAGACTTTCAAATCATAGACTGTGATTTTGACTCGCTTCATTCTTCCTTATATACTTTTTTCTATCGTCTTTTCCTCTCATTCCAACTAGAGCATCGCGTATCGTTTCTTCTGTTTTAGTGCATGGTGTGCATACACTGCAGAGAAACAATATCTCACCCATAGAAATTGAGTCGCGTTGCTGCGCTTCTGCTGTCTGGTGTTTATAAAATCTAGCAGCCTGTCATCGGCGCTTGCCTTTGTAACACGCTACGCCATAACCGAATGGCGCCGCGAAACCCCGATAAGCGACTCTTCCTAGACAGAAAAATAAAGAGAGACCGCGACGGTTAAGTCATAAAGTTTTTGGTTGAGTACCTACGTCGACCATCGATGCTCGACCATCCGCAGTGTGGGATGATACCCATAGAAATTGAGTCGCGTTGCTCACTTATGCCGTCTAGTGTTTATAAAATCTAGCAGCCTGTCATCGGCGCTCGCCTTTGTAACACGCTACGCCATAACCGAGTGGCGCCGCAAAACCTCGATAAACGGCTTTTCCTATGAAGAAAAGTGAAAAGGACCGCGGCGTCGCAGGTCATAAATTATAGCCGCCTGCCATAGGCGCTCGCTCGTATTTGAAGTGTGAAATGACATCTGTTTATAAATACTATCGGCCGAACATCGACGCGAGGCGGCATTTGTTTATAAGAACATGCCCCGACGCGCTCGCCTGTCCCCCCTCCAACCCTAGGACCCTCGCCCACGAGTCCCTCCCCCCTCCCAACCCTAGGACCCAAGGGCCCTCGCCCACGACTCCCCCCTCCACCCGCAGACCCCGCGGCAGCGAGTCCCCTCGGCCGCGAGCCCCCCCCGCCCCGCTCCCCCCTGAGATCCCCGGCCTAGAACTGTCCCTTTTACCCTACTCGAATAGTTCAAGAGTGGCGCGAAGCGGGTATAGTGCGCGACACGAATTCTCCTTACGCGAGTCCGGTGTTGTTAGTCCATAAGAAAAACGGAGAAGCGCGTTTAGTTGTAGACTTTCGGAAACTCAACAGGCAAACGATACGAGTTTCTTTTCCGTTACCGACCGTAGACGATAATCTAGCCGAGATTGAGGATTGTGATCTATTTATTACGTTAGATTTAGCACACGGGTATTTGCAAATTCCATTGTCAGAGGAAGCGATGCCAAAAACCGCGTTTATTACTCCTGATGAAACGGGGGAATTCACTCGACTGATTTTCGGGCTGCTTAACGGGCCATATTATTTTACCAAGGAAATGCATAAGACATGCGCACCACTTCGAAGGCAGCGGGTATTATTTTATCTTGATGATGTCTTTATACCGGGACGTAGTTGGGCCGACTTGCGCGAGAGATTGATATTAACATTAGAAGCATTGCGTAAAGCAGGTTTGACCCTTAAGTTGAGTAAATGTAAGTTTTTGCATAAGCGAGTTGGTTATTTAGGATTCGAAATTTCGGACGAAGGTATTGAGCCGGGAGAATTGAAAACGAGAGCAATTATCAAATTCCCGACCCCGAAAAACGCACATGAGGTACGAAGATTCGTAGGCATGGCCAGTTTCTTTAGACGGTTTATTCCAAAGTTTGCGCAAATAGCGGCGCTTTTACACAAGTTGTTAGGTAAAGAAATAAAGTTCGCATGGGGCGAGTCTGAACAATGCGCGTTTGAAAAGCTTAAAGAGAGTTTGACAACGAAACCGATCTTGCAACCATTTAGATCAGACCGGAGTACTGAACTACACACTGATGCTAGTGCATTGGGATTATGCTATGGACTGCTATGTTATTTCAACGCGATGAGCAGAATCGTTTACGACTTGTTTACGCGATTAGTAGACGTACGAGCGAACCAGAGAAAAATTACCACTCGAGTAAGTTAGAGCTTTTAGCAATTGTTTGGGCGGTCACACGGTTTAGGCCGATGTTAATTAACATACCGTTTAAGATAATTACAGATTGTCAAGCGCTGTTGTATTTAAGTACGCAGAAAACTGTTAACCCTCAAATAGTACGTTGGAACAATACGTTGAGCGAGTATAATTATAATATTGAGCACAAGCCGGGTACGAAACTCGTGCATGTAGATGCGTTAAGCCGAGCGCCAGTAAGTGAGAGCGACCAAATGAGCGAGTGTGAAGTTTTCACGATAGTAAATGAGTGTGATGAGATTGCGATTAACCAGAGCTGTGATGAAATATTAAAACGTAAGAGGGCAATACTTAAGAAAGATATGAACGAAAGAAGCAAGCATGAGTTGAGCGAAATAGAGGGTTACGAGCTATTGAATGTATAGTATATAAGCGTCGAGGAGAACGTTTACTCTTTGCTGTACCGCGTACAATGAGGAAAGGATTAGCCGTGCGTTTCCATGATTTGAGAGGTCACCCGGGATTGGATCGATCGATAGCAATGTTAACCGAGTATTATTATTTTCCGGGAGTGCGAAGGTATCTGCGACAGCACATAGGAGCATGAATCCAGTGCGCGTTAACGAAAGTTAAGACAGGACGACAGAGCGGTCTTTTACACCCAATTCCACCGGGCGAGCGACCTTTTGCGGTGATTCATATCGACCACACGGGACCTTTTGTAACGTCAAAGAAAGAGAATAAATATATCCTAGCGATTATTGATAATTTAACAAAATATGTGATACTGTATCCAGCGAAGGATACTAAAGCGAACGGAGTAATACGTGCATTAGAGAAGTTAGTGCGGGACTTCGGAGCGCCGCGTAAAATTATATCCGATCGGGGGAGCTGTTTCATTGCTGAACGTTTTACGGAATTCTGTAGAACACACGGGATTCATCATACTTCGAACTCCCCACGACATCCACAAGCTAATGGTCAGATAGAGAGGGTGAACTTCACTCTAATTCCAGTACTTCAAGCGAGCTTACGAGATGATGAAGGACGAAACTGGGACTGTCGTCTGCCTGAGGTCCAGTGTCATCTCAATGATTCTCCAAATGCAACGACGGGAAAAAGTGCCTTCGAGTTACTCTACGGCTACCAAGCGCGAAGAAATGAGGGAGAACTTCGGAAGATTAATGACGAGAGTGCTTCGTATACGCCGCCTGTAGAGCTACAGCGGGCAGCGCGAGATAAAATTATTATCGAACAGCAGAAAATGAAGAAACTTTATGATCAAAACCGGGCGAAAAACGTCCACTTCAACGTGGGAGACATAGTCTACATGCGAGTAGCTCCGATTGCCACCGGCGAGAGTACAAAGTTACAGCGGAAATATCGAGGGCCGTTGATAATCACGCAAGTTCTGCATGAAGACACCTACAGAGTGGCTGACCTGCGTCAAGACGAGCCAGGGCGACGGTATGCCTCTACTGCACACGCGAGTCAATTGAAGATCTGGCGACCGCAGGATGACGAAGCGTCTGACGACGATGCAGATGACGTGGAGTCCCCGTTGGAAGCATCTACGAACGAAGGTAGAATTTCTGATCGAGAGGAGGAGAGTAACCGAGATCGAGAGAACGAAGAGACCGAGAGAGCCCAAAATGAGGAACAACAGGACACGGTGCAGAGCGCTGAGAACCCGCAGCCGCGGCGTTCAATAAGGGAGAGACGCCAACCTGCGTATCTGCGAGATTTTGCTACATCATTACCCGAGGACGAGTAATTAGCAGAATGGCCGAGTGATAACGAGCGAGTATTGAGTGAGAGAGATAGAGAGATGAGCGTACAATGGCAGTAGCCAATAACAGAGCGAAACGGCGAAAGCCAATGAGCGAGCGAGCGTGAGAGTTGAGGAAGTGTGTGTGAGCGCGGGAGAGAGGGAGTCGATCGAGGGAACTCGAGTGAGTGAGACGTGGAAATCCGAGCGAAGGGCTGAGGCCCGTATGTGTGCGAGTAACCGCGAGTATTCCATGTATCAGTATTCATTATCAGTTTTATTAAAGTCTTTACTCATTTTAACATCCTTTTCCGAGTTTTTGATTCCCGTGAGCCTTACGCGACGACATTCTGATTTCGTGGTGCTTGGACAGAGAACGTTCGAGTCGAGACAATATACGGGAAGTTATCTATCGTATGTGAACTAATTTATCACGTACTTACGTATCTGTCTCGGACTGTTTACGATAGCACGTATATGAGGTACGTGCAGCCGCACTATAAGAGCTATAGTCGCCCTAGCCTAGATTGAATTCCGATCTTTCTAGAATGATAATCGAAGATAATTACGGGGTTTACGTAAAGATTAGATATCTTTTTACATTTATTGGCCACGTACTTACGTATCTGTCTCGGACTGTTTACGATAGCACGTATATGAGGTACGTGCAGCCGCACTATAAGAGCTATAGTCGCCCTAGCCTAAATTGAATTCCGATCTTTCTAGAATGATAATCGAAGATAATTACGGGGTTTACATAAAGATCAGATATCTTTTTACATTTATTGGCGATGCACGTACTTACGTATTTGTCTCGGATTGTTATGTTTGCGATAAAATATGTAAGATGCAGCCGCATCAAGCCGCACTATAAGACACCGCACTATAAGATACCGCACTATAAAATGCCGCCTATACAGTTTTATGCACGCAGTCTATATACTTTCTGTATTAATTCTCGATACGCCGTAACGTTAACGTGATCCCGATTGTACTTCTCCGGACAAATAGCTGAGATAACTCTTTTTTTTAAGGAGACAAAACACTGAGAAATGTATGTACGCAACAGAATTCAAACGATTATACATAGCATAAAAAGGACAAATAAAATTTAAGCAATAAGGACATTGGCTAATCACATTCGAGATTGATCGTACACCGCCACTGAGTGGCTAAACAGCGGCGAAATGTGATTGGTTTATACCTTGGATCCAACCAATCACATTCTGTTGCTGCTTAGCGGCTCTGTGAGTGGTCGTGCTCCTGGATGGGTGCATTGAATGCACCCATGACCTTGTAAGATTAAAGCCTTGTGTACACGATATTAGAAATCGGTCCGAGTTTTGGTTTGAGCCAATGAAACTGCTGCTTTTCTGTAAAGCCTTGTATACACGATACTAGAAATCGGTCCGAGTTTCGGTTTAAGCCAATGAAACTGCTGCTTTTCTGTAAAGCCTTGTGTACACGATACTAGAAATCGGTCCGAATTTCGGTTTCAACTTGCAGCTCTTACAGAAAAGCAGCAGTTTCATTGGCTAAAGCCTTGTGTCCACGATGCTAGAAATCGGTCCGAGTTTCGGTTATAAAGCCCGATGTCCACGATGCAAGAACTGTGTCCAAGTTTCGGTTTAAGCCAATGAAACTGCTACTTTTCTGTAAGAGCTGCAAGTTGATTGGCTTAAATCAAAACTTGGACACAGTTATTGCATCGTGGACACCGGGCTTAAGCCAATGAAAATGCTGCTTTTCTGTAAGAGCTGCAAGTTGATTGGCTTATAACCGAAACTCGGACCGATTTCTAGTATCGTGTACACAACTCTTTAAACCGAAACTCGGACCGATTTCTAGTATTATGTATACAAGGCTTTATGCCCGGTGTCCACGATGCAAGAACTGTGTCCAAGTTTCGGTTTAAGCCAATCAACTTGCAGTTCTTACAGAAAAGTAGCAGCTTCATTGGCTTAAACCGAAACTTGGACACAGTTCTTGCATCGTGGACACCGAGCCTTATGCTGGGTCTACAATGCGAGTCGCAAAGTTGTAAGTCGCAAGAATTGACCAATCACAGTCGATTATTCTCCTCAAATTCGACTGTGATTGGTCAATTCTTGCGACTCACGACTTTGCGATTCGCATTGTAGACCCAGCATAAGAATTAAAGAAATTATATATATAATAATCACTTCTTTATATAAAATAAATATAAGAGAGATTACTACTTTAAAAAATAGTAGATAATACTTAAAGAGAGCTGCCTCCTCACCGATTTCGCTGAATTTAGGCTTAATCGACGCGTTTTTGCACAAAATGAACGAATTTGGCAAAAAAAGAGTCTCGCTTTGCCCCGCGAAGCGAGATATTAACTGTTAAAGTTAATCTCTTTTTAACAAATTATTTCTGTTACATGATATTAAGCGTTGAGATTAACGAAACACAGTAATACGATTCGTCGATATGACAGGTTTCATAACCTAATAGTCGTCAACTTTAACAGTTAATATCTCGCTTTGCGGAGCAAAGCGGGACTTTTTTCTGTTAGATTTGTTTGTTTTGTACAAAAACGCGTCGATTAAGCCTAAATTCAGCAAAATCGGTGAGGAGAAAGCTCTCTTTAAGTTCTAGTATAATAAATCTAGTAAAAACCACTAAAAACATCGAACATCGAAGAAAAAAATATCGATGTGGAGAATAATCGGCTTCGAAAACATCGGAAAAATAATCGATTTTCGAACAAAATAAGCATCAATACTGAAATCATCGATCGATGTTTGCCCATCCCTACACCAGACCCGACGCCGGCTGGAGGAAGCCTACGAGGTGGTACGGGTCAACCTGGTCCGAGCCTTCCAACGGTAAGAGGCCCACTACAACCTGAGGCGACGGGATTGGCGACCCCGCGTCGGAGACATGGTTTGGAAGAGGGAGTACCCACTTTCAAAGAAAGCTACGGGCTTTAACGCTAAGCTAGCCCCCCGCTTTACCGGCCCTCTCGAGGTAAGGAAGATTATCTCGCCCGTTATAGTCGACTTGCGCGACACCCGGGGACGCTGGCATAGACACGTACACGTGCAGGACTTGAAAAACGCGCCGGAATCTCGCGCCCCGTGTCAACAAACGCGCGCGTAAACACCGTCCGAAAACGACGCGAACAACGGCCGCCGCATTCCCGAGTCGGAAAAACGCGAACGTTACACATGTATCAGAAATGTTTCTAAACCATTACATCTGCAATATTTCTTCTGCAATATTGTAGAAATTCACTGCCTGCAATTCAATTTTTCATTACCTACACAATCTTTCAAAAATTTTTCAGAAATATTTTAAATGCAATGTTGCGTTTGATATGTGACAGAAAGATTATTCGTGCAATGCAAACGTAATATTACTTTTATAATGTTTCAGAAATATTTCTGAAATATTGCATCTGCAACATTTTTTTGCAATATTACAGAAACTTACAAATATTGTAAACAACTTTCTGAAAAATTTCAGAAATATTGTTAATGCAATATTATAAAAAACATGATGCAGATACATTTCTGAAATATTTCAGATGCATAGTTACAAATGAAATGTTAACGAAATATTTCTGCACCATTTCCGAATATTTCAATATTTCAGCAACATAACATGCCGAGTGGGGTGCCATTACATGGAGCGCGGAAACGCGGAAACGCGGAAGACAAAATTTACTAGATTTTCGTCGATCCGTTCCGTCTGTTTTGAATGCCTTATATTACATGGAGCACATTTTGAGCGGAAAAGCGGAACGGAGAATTATAAAATATTAATTTTTAACGGTATTTATCGATTAAAATGCTTGTATGCAATAGATAAGTTGAAAAGATAAGCATATTAATAAAAATTGCAATGAATTAAGTAAACACAATTTTAAGAAATGAATACAAATGTCTATTTGTCACAATTGTCTTAATTTATCAATATAACTGCACATTGAATTCAATATTCCCAATGGAGGAACTAACGGAAATATTACGGAAATATCCGAATCGAGAATAAGCATCGCCTTGAGAACGCCTTTGCCAAGTCAATCTCAAATCAAATAATAAAAGACTTACTGCTAAAAATGACCGATTGAATCCGATTAAAAATTTTGAATCCGCATGAATCTGGATTCTTGATCCGGAAATCACGGATTGATAACGATTACACCGACTGAAAACGATTGAAACGGATTGGTATTCAAGGATGTAATTTCAATCGGATTCTATTGATTTGAATTGTTATGATTTTATAACGATTACACTGATTGAAAACGATTGGAACGGATTGGTATTCAAAGATGTAATTTCAATCGGTTCCTATCGGTTTAAATCGTTATGATAAAAAAATTATTTATTTTGAAATTTTATTACTATTTTTTAACTAAATTTGTTTCTTAAGATGCAATCTATAATTATAAATATTTTCTCGTATTTGAAAAACACTTACCTTGGTGGGATTCGAACTCGGGACCTTTGCATCGTGAGCCAACTGCCTTACGTGGTAAACTACTTCTTAATTTGATGTAAGCGTTATATATAGTCTACATATATCACAACCAGCGCAAATATATAATTTTTCAAAAATTATCTTAAGAAACAAATTCAGTTTAAAAAGAGTAATAAATTGAATTGAATATATAATAGATATAATATTTCTTAATGTCGAGTGAATGTCAGAAACCAGTGCTGGATCATTATGAAATTTTGTGTTCGTAAATATATTCATAAATATTCGGGGCCTTATGTCATGTAAAGCCATCTCTAACAAATTTCTACACGGGAACAACTGAACACGCGGGAAGCGGGAAGAGGGAAGGCGATTTCACTTCAAGTTGGAGTGACAACTTCACTCTAACGACTTCACTTTAAAAATCAGAGTGAAACTCTACTCTTTTTACCTTAGAGTGAATAAATTTACTCTATTAGAGCGAATATTCACTCTTTTTGAGTGAATTGGTCAGTAACTCCATGATTAGAGTAAAAATTTCACTCCAAAAAATTTAGAGAGAAACCGATTGAAACGGATTAGTATTCAACAATGTAATTTCAATCGGTTCCTATCGGTTTGAATCGTTATGATTTCATAACGATTATACCGATTGGAAACGATTGAAACGGATTCGTACTCAAGGATGTAATTTCACTCGTTTTCTATCGGTTTAAATCAGTCTTAGTCAATCGTTTAAATTGTTATGATTTCGTGAACCCCGAAATCACGAAATTATAATGATTTAAACGGATTGACTGACCGATTCAAACTGATAGAATCCGTGAATTCCGGATACATAAAACAGGATTATTTACTATTTTATTATAATTCCATTCTTCGTACTACAAAGGACCACGCACTAATTATATGAAAAAAATGGCCACCGTTAAAATCGACGAAAACTACGGAAAACTGTAGTTTGTGCGATGCCGATGAAAAGTTCAAATCCGCACAACCCTCAAAATATACTATATAGTTTTTAAGCTACGAGCCTATAAAGGTAATATTGGTGGTATAAACGTACACATATATTATACATAGTATACCCACTCTTAGCGTTACCCAAGATCAACCAGCGGAGGTGGTGAGTGTCTGTTCTCCTTTCTTGTTCTTGTTTTTATTTTTTTAATATTTTTTATTTAATATTTAATATTTTTTTATATTTTATATTTTTTGTTTTTTTTCTTTTTACTAGACATCACAGACGCGCGCTTCGCGCGCGCTATTTAGCTTTAACATTATGCTATTAGGCTATTAACTTCTTGATACACACAATACACACAACTGTCAAAATATCAAGAGACACGGTAGTGTCTCGTGCCAAGTACACGCGAAGCGAGACCGACCGTGACTCTTTTACGCGACGCGACAGGTTGCGAGTACCCGAGATGTTGAGATCTCGATAACGAGTGAACGGATCAAGTTCTAAGTAGGATTGATCGATAGTTGGGGTCAAAATAAGGGGAGTATCTCCTATATAATTTTCCGCTACGTGCCCTACGAGCGGAGATATTGCAACGCAAAGTCCAAATGTGAAAATTTTTTATTAAGATACTTCCTCCTAACGCCGACGCTTATGACATATATATATATATATATAAAAGGGAGAGGAAATGTAACTTTCACTTTTTCGACGCTGGCGGCGCAGGTATCGCCAGTTTCGATATCGCGCGCGTATTTCGAACGATCTAGTAGGTAAATTATTAAAGGTCGATAGACTTATCGGTCAGGAGGAAGATTTCTATTTAGCTAAATTAAGTATATATATAATATATATTGATTCTTATGAATCAAGCTTGAATTCGATGTTTAGGTATCCCAGGTTGCCGATGACGAGGTACAGATAGTGCGCTTCATAGTTTTCGGTGTCCAGGTGTAATCATACGTTGAAGTCGATGTCTAGGTGTCCCAGGTTGCCGATAACGAGGTCCACATAATGCGCTCCATAGTTTTCGGTGTCCAAGTGTAATCATACGTTGAATCCGATGTCTAGGTGTCCCAGGTTGCGGATGACGAGGTCCACATAGTGCGCTCCATAGTTTTCGGTGTCCAGGTGTAATCATACGTTGAATTCGATGTCTAGGTGTCCCAGGTTGCCGATGACGAGGTCCACATAGTGCGCTCTATAGTTTTCGGTGTCCAGGTGTAATCATACGTTGAATCCGATGTCTAGGTGTCCCAGGTTGCGGATGACGAAGTCCACATAGTGCGCTCCATAGTTTTCGGTGTCCAGGTGTAATCATACGTTGAATTCGATGTCTAGGTGTCCCAGGTTGCCGATAACAAGGTCCACATAGTGCGCTCCATAGTTTTCGGTGTCCAGGTGTAATCGTACGTTGAATTCGATGTCTACGTGTCCCAGGTTGCCGTTGACGAGGTCCACATAGTGCGCTCCATAGTTTTCGGTGTCCAGGTGTAATTATACGTTGAATTTGATGTCTAGGTATAATAATACCTCGAATTCGATGTCTACGTGTCCCAGGTTGCCGTTGACGAGGTCTACATAGTGCGCTTCGTAGTTTTTGGTGTCTAGGTGTAATAATAACTTTGAATCCGAATGTAGAACACGTAGATATCGAATTCGAGGAATTGTTCTAAAATTAGACACCAAAAACTACGGAGCGCACTGCCTAGGTTCCGTCATCGGCTTGGAATACATAGATAGAGAAGTTATATATATATTTAATTAATTGTAAGTTTTTAATTAATGGTGCTTTTAATTAATTAATTAATCTTTTAATTAATTAAAAACAAATCTAACGGCACTTTTATTATATTACGTAAATACAAGCTTTTGATTGCGATTATAAGACGTAAATATATATGTATTTATTTTTAACTTTATGTACATAATTTATATGTAAATATGTATATATTATATATATTATATATGCATTTACAATAAGTAGTGAGATCTCTAAAAAAACCTGTAAAAAAATTTACGCCAAGTATTAAAAAAGTCGCATTTAATTTAATTGTACTTAAACCAAATATATTGTTTTAATATACATCCTTTTTAAAAAATGTATTTTAAGGTTTGTGGGTACTCGTCGCGGCCGTGTTGGGATGTGAGAAAAAAGCGAGAAATCACACGTTGAAAATTTTTGCGTAGTATTTCCAAATAAAAAGATATTTGCTTAAAATAACACTACAAATCACTTTAGCACACTTCGAAAATACTTCGAGTTGAGGTTAAGTTTACTTCTTTCTCTTAACAGTTAATAAACAGCAGTAAAACAAAAGTGATACGATGCTAACTTGTGCGCAAGCGCATGACTAGATTTCGTATTACATTTATTTCACAGTTGTTTATTAACTGTCAAGGGAAAGGGGTAGACTTAACTTGAAGTATTTTCGAAGTGTGCTGAAGTGATCTGTAGTGTTATATTAAGCAAACATCTTTTTATTTAAAAATACTACGCAAGAATTCTCAACGTGTCAATTCTCAACATTTTTCGTTTATTTTCTATTGGAGAGAGTTCTTCTTTCTACCGCGACTGTACGTCGCCACCGTCGATGCGAAGTTCTCGGCTCAGGGACGAGGAGCCTTAAAACTGTTCAAAAACAAATATTAGATCAAACAACCCTAACAGCAAAGAGTCGACTTGTATCGAAATTGATTTGGCAGAAAGTCGACTTCAAGTCGACTTGAAGTCGGCAAATGTCTCAAGAACCACCGATTAAAAGTCGACTTCCCGTCATGACAAAAAATCGATTTTTTGTCATGACAAAAAGTGACGAAAAGTCGACTTTCCACCAACTTTTAAGCCTTTTGCACAATAGACGATAGCGATAGCGATAGAAATAGCGACAGCGATAAAGTTGTCGACAAAGCTATATCTTTGTCGGCAACTTTGTCGCTGGCGCTATTGCTATCGCTGCACTTCGAATATCAATAAAATTATGTTCATTCAACGACTTTTGACACGAAACGAAAAAATCTGGCAGAAAAACGCGGTGATCTTTGCTGCGAAGCAAGATATTTAGCGTTAAAGTTTAAGATTTTTAGGTTAGGAAACTTGTCATATCGACGTGATGTAGCGACCATAAACATGCCCCAGAGCCACATGCGCATTCTCCGTGGCCACATACGCAGCGACATACCTTAACGCGCTCAACTTCAAATCATTATTTATAACCTCCAAATGTACTAATTTATAAAGTTGTATTTAGTCGAGAAAATAAATAATAATCCGTGGCTCGTGGTACAAGATATTGTTGACGATGCGAAAACGGCCCTAATTTATTTAAAAGATTTCATAACTTTTCAAGTCGTCAAATACTTTTTATATACCAACTATTCTTTGCTTTAACAAATTATTTCTGCTACAGATATTAAGCGTCGAACGAAACAGAAATAATTTGTTAAAGCAGAGAATAGTTGTTATATGAAAAGTACATATTTATATTTATGCATTATAAGTATGTGTATAGCGCGTGCGGCCGCGGAGCATGCGCATGTGGCCACAAAGCTGACAGAGCATGCGCATGTGGCCGCGGGGCATAATCATGGTCGCTACATCACGTCGGTATGACAGGATTTCTAACCTGAGAGTCGTCAACTTTAACGCTAATGCTGAGTCTACAATGCGAGTCGCATAGTCGTGAGTCGCAAGAATTGACCAGTCGATTATTCTCCTCAAATTCGACTGTGATTGGTCAATTCTTGCGACTCACGACTTTGCGACTCGCATTGTAAACCCAGCATAACTATCTCGCTTTGCAGGGCAGACCGCCGCATTTTTCTGCCAGATTCTTTTGTTTCGCGTCAAAACTCGTCGAATGAGCATAATTTTATTGATATTCAAAGTGCAGCGCGTATTCTAAATAATTACCATGAATTTTTATTATGTTTTGACATAGGCCGATTTTCATAATCAGATCTTGTTTCAAGACCGTCTTAAAGGTCGACAGGAGTAATGCTGGGTCTACAATGCGAGTCGTAAGAATTGAACAATCACAGTTGATTATTCTCCTCAAATTCGACTGTGATTGGTCAATTCTTGCAACTCACGACTTTGCGATTCGCATTGTTGATCTAGCATTAAGACGCTAAAACGGCTGTGTGATTGGTTCATGACATCTTAAGGGCCTAAACACTGCCAAGACAGCCATTCTGCTTAGGCCCTTTTAAGCGGGGAGCACACACTTCTGCATAACGCATAATGCGTAAGCATAAAAAAATTGATTGGTCCATACACATGTGCATAAGAAAATAGACCAATCATTTTTCTTATGCTTACGCATTATGCGTTGTGCAGAAGTGTGTGCTTCCCGTTTTAGATTAAACTGAAGACGGTCTTAAAACTATGAATACTGGCCCTTGTTTTACACCTGATGAGCGAGATAGAACGATGCAATAGCGCTAATAGCGCGCTCATCAGTAATCTGTCAGTGGAAACCTTATTGCGACATGCGGCGCGAATATAACATAAAAATGTATGTATGTATATATATAGCGACAGTTAATAAATTAAAATAAAATGAAATAAATTTGCAGTATGACGCTATCATCATCCTCAGTCCTATTACTCATGCCTGAGCGTGGTGACTTCTCTTCATATACATGTGTTGCGCACGTGGATTATACACATTGTATATGGAACCTACAGTTTAACGCCGATTTCGAACGGCAATTTTTAGAGAAGTTTTCATGGCAGACATACTCTCGGTGGTTTGCCATTGCCTTCCGAGAGGAGAACGAGCGAATAAAATTTCCTAGCTCTACCGGGAATCGAACCCGGGACCTTTGGCTCAATAGACCAGTGCGCTGTCTACTAGGCCACGCTCGCTCTCAAACTATATAACTGCATATAACTATATAACTATATAACTATATAACTATATAACTGCAGTATAACATATTTTGTAAAATTCGACAGAGTTAAAGGTAATGGTGTTATATCTACAGATTTAACAAAATATAATTGACACTAATATTTATTTTATAATATTTCCATTTTATGAGGATATTATATCTACTTATCTGACATTCTATTCTTTTATTTATTTCTTTGTATTTTCGTTTTTTACGCTTCTTTCATCTCGCATAAGTTATAACACCTTTACCTTTAACTCTGTCGAATACTTATCTATATGTATATGCACTGTAATTGTAAATGTTGTTAGATTAATTTTTTTTCTAATTTTTTTGTTTCAGCTTTCAGATTTAGAGATGGAATCTCTATGAAATGCTTCTTCAAAAAGATCTGATAAATTGCGTCAGAGTAACTAGGAAGGAAGATTAAAAGAAGTATAAGGTACAGTAACATATTTATAAATTTATTTAATCTCTTCCAACAAGTTCAGACAACGTATGTAAGATTAATAATAAATCTAACTCGTATATATTTTTCTCTATGTTCTCCCAAATTGTTTTTATTTTATTTTCTTTAATTTGTGTAGGGAGGGAGGGAGGGAGGGAGGGAGGGAGGGAGGGAGGGAGGGAGAGAGGGAGGGTTTAGGGAGGGAGGGAGGGAGAGAGAGAGAGAGAGAGAGAGAGAGAGAGAGAGAGAGAGAGAGAGAGAGAGAGGGGGGGGGGGGAAAGAAAGAGGGAAAGAGAGAGAGGGAGAAACTATTTTTGTGTCTTATTACACATGTCCTCCGGGGCGAAGCCCGGGTAACCAGCTAGTATACGTATATGTAATGAATCTATATATGTATGTATATATAATTTTATTAATTGAAACATTCTTCTGATCATAACGTTGATGAAATCTGAACAGAATGTGTGCACGCATTTCTTGTATGCATTTTTCTATATAATGATATAAACTCGAATTGAGTTAAACATATCTTTATCTTATCTGAGACGTACCTAAAAATTCAACAATCGTGGAATGTTTTTTCAAAGTTTCTCTCAATTCCCGATTGTGTCTTTCTGAGACATTGTTCGTTCTATGTATTTTTTTAAATACACAGAACGAACTGGGCTTAAACCCTTTAAGTCAAGTGTCTCTATAATATTTTAGAAGTGGTTGTAAACGTTTACAATCCTGAAACACGGTAAAAAATTGTTCTTATATGTGTGTTGTGTGGACATATATAAATGTATGTCACTCTATATAAATGTATATAATTACATACAAAATATATGTGTTCATATATATGTGCATACTACTTTCCTTTCTTTTTAAAGTTTCTATTTAATATATTTATTTTTTAAAAGTTAACTTTTTTAAAGAAAAACCATACAAAAATCATCCTTTTAATTATATTTTATGTCTTCTTACTATTACTATTATTTTTCTTAGATTAAATAGAAATTTTACAAAAGAAAGAAACTAGTATGAACATCATATATGGACATATTTAGTATATAATTATATTTATTTATATATGTTTTTATATGAAAAACTTTTTACCGGGAAGATGACATTGGCTATCATTTGGAACCCTTCTTCTATTAATGATTCCGGCAAGAAAGCGAGAGATATTAATAATTTCGTAATACCCCAGCCTAACTCTTTCTCTTCTCCTTTCAGGATTCCATACTTGTCTGCCTTACGAACTAACGCCTGTAATGAGAAACGGACATGAGAAGAAAATTTATGTACACTACATGTTTGTTATTATGTGCAATCGTATTTTTTAATACCTGACTGTAATGGAAGAAGCAACCGCAATGAGTTCAGCCTTAGGAAAAAACTGTTTGTAACGCTTTTCTTTCTGCTTTCTCAAAATCAGATATTATTATATCAGGTCTTATATCTACACTCTGTAAAATTGCTCTCAAAACTTCGATATAATTTGCAGCAATACGTTTTTCCATAATAGTGTAGACAATTGGAAATGTCTGAAATTTGAGAGCAATAAAATTTACTTATACATATATTTATATACACACGCACGCATATATATTTAAATAAACTAATTATTTAATAATTGAACTAATTAATTGTTTTGCTTACTCTGTTATTGTATCTAATCAAAAGTGTCCACAATTGACAATCCTTATTTTTCAATTGAAGGACTGTCGCAAACGTCCCATCTACGAAGATCGTTAGCCTTATCTTTTCCTCAATCTGATTTATAAGTTTTTCTATTAAAACTTTATCAATGAAAATAATAGCTTGTGTATTGCCATTTTTTTTTACAAAATTATTAATGAAAGATTCTGTTTCGTTAATGACAAGTACTTGCTTCCAATTGTCTTTCTCTAAGCAATCTTGCAATTCGTCAAGATTTCTTGGAATCTTTCCAATATTTTGTTTTCTATGGCGCTCTATACATTTCTCAATATTTGACACACTTGTTAAATGTAGAAGATGGTCGTATCTAAACAAATAACGAATTACAAATTGTAATAATCATCTTCATAATTATTATTTTTTATTTCATCGTCTCTTACTTACTGTGAAACAATTCTTTTTTTTATCATTTTAGTTGTCTCAAATAGTCGTGCTGTTTCAATTTCTTTTTTTAAATCGGCAAGTTCACTAACAGGCTTTTCATGCTTCTCGTGACTTCCATGGAGATGCGGCTATGAAGAATAGACAGTCCTTTTTTCGCGATTGTCATTTTGCAATCTTTGCAGGCAGCATCTCCTGTTGATTGTTTGTTACGTTTATTGTGTCCATAGTCGCTACACTGTTCGATATGGCAGAGAAAAGAAAATATAATACTGCAAGACTTCATCAGCCAAAATTGGAATATGAGGAATATCATTTCCATTATCACTACTCTTACAAAGATACGATGTAAGTAGATATAAGAAATACAGTGAAATCGAGTAAAAGACCATACCAGATAGGAAAGAATAGATACTTTAATAATATTTTGATTATTATACTTATTTATATTATTTATATTTATTTTATATAAATGTATACATATCTTTTTTGCCTCAGAATACATTTAAATTTACGTTTATGTAATCAGCGTAAGAGTACATTGAATTGCATTTGGAGCTTTCAATAATGAGGAATTTCTTTCACAGATATTACGAATGCAGTTATCGTAAAAATAAAGATGTGCAATGCCGAGCACGATTAAAAATAAAAAATAATACATATATTTGTAATGGAAGTCACGAGAAGCATGAAAAGCCTGTTAGTGCACTTGCCGATTTAAAAAAAGAAATTGAAACAGCACGACCATTTGAGACAACTAAAATGATAAAAAAAAGAATTGTTTCACAGTAAGTAAGAGACGATGAAATAAAAAATAATAATTATGAAGATGATTATTACAATTTGTAATTCGTTATTTGTTTAGATACGACCATCTTCTACATTTAACAAGTGTGTCAAATATTGAGAAATGTATAGAGCGCCATAGAAAACAAAATATTGGAAAGATTCCAAGAAATCTTGACGAATTGCAAGATTGCTTAGAGAAAGACAATTGGAAGCAAGTACTTGTCATTAACGAAACAGAATCTTTCATTAATAATTTTGTAAAAAAAAATGGCAATACACAAGCTATTATTTTCATTGATAAAGTTTTAATAGAAAAACTTATAAATCAGATTGAGGAAAAGATAAGGCTAACGATCTTCGTAGATGGGACGTTTGCGACAGTCCTTCAATTGAAAAATAAGGATTGTTAATTGTGGACACTTTTGATTAGATACAATAACAGAGTAAGCAAAACAATTAATTAGTTCAATTATTAAATAATTAGTTTATTTAAATATATATGCGTGCGTGTGTATATAAATATATGTATAAGTAAATTTTATTGCTCTCAAATTTCAGACATTTCCAATTGTCTACACTATTATGGAAAAACGTATTGCTGCAAATTATATCGAAGTTTTGAGAGCAATTTTACAGAGTGTAGATATAAGACCTGATATAATAATATCTGATTTTGAGAAAGCAGAAAGAAAAGCGTTACAAACAGTTTTTTCCTAAGGCTGAACTCATTGCGGTTGCTTCTTCCATTACAGTCAGGTATTAAAAAATACGATTGCACATAATAACAAACATGTAGTGTACATAAATTTTCTTCTCATGTCCGTTTCTCATTACAGGCGTTAGTTCGTAAGGCAGACAAGTATGGAATCCTGAAAGGAGAAGAGAAAGAGTTAGGCTGGGGTATTACGAAATTATTAATATCTCTCGCTTTCTTGCCGGAATCATTAATAGAAGAAGGGTTCCAAATGATAGCCAATGTCATCTTCCCGGTAAAAAGTTTTTCATATAAAAACATATATAAATAAATATAATTATATACTAAATATGTCCATATATGATGTTCATACTAGTTTCTTTCTTTTGTAAAATTTCTATTTAATCTAAGAAAAATAATAGTAATAGTAAGAAGACATAAAATATAATTAAAAGAATGATTTTTGTATGGTTTTTCTTTAAAAAAATTAACTTTTAAAAAATAAATATATTAAATAGAAACTTTAAAAAGGAAGGAAAGTAGTATGCACATATATATGAACACATATATTTCGTATGTAATTATATACATTTATATAGAGTGACATACATTTATATATGTCCACACAACACACATATAAGAACAATTTTTTACCGTGTTTCAGGATTGTAAACGTTTACAACCACTTCTAAAATATTATAGAGACACTTGGCTTAAAGGATTTAAGCCCAGTTCGTTCTGTGTATTTAAAAAAATACATAGAACGAACAATGTCTCAGAAAAACACAATCGGGAATTGAGAGAAACTTTGAAAAAACATTCCACGATTGTTGAATTTTTAGGTACGTCTCAGATAAGATAAAGATATCATGTTTAACTCAATTACCTCAAAAAAAGAAAAAGTGGTAGCATTATACCTCGAAAAAATATAAGTAACAAGTGATAGACATAATCTTTATATCTCAAAAAATCTCGAAAAAATCTAAGCAGTAGTATCTTTATTTCCGAAAAATTATAACCCAAGTGATACACATCACAAAATTATGTTACCTTATCAAAAAGAAGAGCGCTTCAAGTGATCTATTACAATTACAAAAAAGAAATGATATCTGTTTAAATTACAGCGCCAATTACAGAGAGAACATATATATTGCCTAAAAAAATAATTGTTGCACTACTTTGAAAAATCTTTACATTGTGTCAATTAGAAAAGAATGTATGATAACAATTTTATAAGATTAAAAAATTTTATTTAAATTTCACAAGGGAATACAAGATATTTAAATACAAAGTTTACATGTGTATTTTTTAGTGGTCGCAAAGAATTACAGAGGTAACAGTACATGTTCGAGCCGAATCCGGATTGGTGGCGATTCCCAGCGCGACATCTGGAGAATCTTTATCCCATAGAGTTGTCTATCTATCTAATATCCGACTTAATGTTCTTCTTCGAGTCCGCGGTCAGTCTGCCTAGAGTCCTAGATAATAGAGAAGCGACATTGAAGGGAATGGTCTGATTGGCTAACTAAATCACGTGGTCCAGCGCCATTTTGTTTCTCGCGTATGGTTAAATAAGTAAGGTTAATGTACGTTCCTAATGCACGTGAGACCGGTGAGACAGCGCGAGACATTGGTACACGGAGGAGAAGGAAGCCAAAATCATAGAAAACACGTCGTCGTCGCAGCCTGATAACGTGGCCGCGAGTTACAAGAAGACCAAGAGCAAGACGTCCGGCAGGAAGAAAGACGTCAAGATCAAGGTGGGCGAGCAAATGTCAGATACTGAGCTGGTGGATCCTTTGCCGGAGAAGTTACGCTCGACAGTGAACGCCAAACTGAAGAACGATCTAATCGTGTGCGCGGTGATCAGCACCCTGTCTTTCGGAATTCATCGTACGACGGTGTTCACCGCCCTGCAACCGGAGCTTAATCCGGTACTGTGGAGTATCGTGAGTTGCTTGGGCTTTCTCCTGTACTATATCGTGCCGCAGCTGCACAAGCAGCTGCTTTGGCTGTGCCTTTCGGGATCGGTACTACGTAGTCATGAGCACGCGCAATTCGAGGTACGAGAGCCGGTGAGGATCATATGGTTTGAGAAGGCCTACGTGGGCCTATGCTTTCTCGAGCGGAACGTGCTTTATCCGGTCGTTTTCCTGCGTATTCTCCTATTAATTATGACGTAAGTACTCTCACGTATATAAATCTTTATTAAATATAAATTATTCTACCTATTGAAAAGAATATTAAACTTTTACTGTTTTTTTATAAGAAACATTCTTTTTTCCTCTTCAGGATAAAGTGCTGTATACATACGTATACAAATATTTACAAAAGTAAGGGACGGAAGGTAGGAGACAAAAACAACAACAAAACTCTTATGTTTCATCGTTTTCCTAGAAATGAAGGACAGAAAGCTAGATGGATTAACAATATTAGGAATATTAATGGATCTACTTGGGAGCCTAAGGATCCATTGTTTGTGTGCTCTGTAAGCTGCAGTGTAGCAAATATATACATATACATATATAGCGAAGTCATTTACTGATAGCATGCATATTTTTTCAGGAGCATTTTGACAGGTTTTCTTGGGAGCGTGTTAGAGAAGATGGTAAGAGGAAACTGAAAATCGAAGCAATTCCTTCAGTTTTTAACGATAGTCTCCCATCGAAGCCATTTAATGAACATACATATTCAATGCCATTACAGGACATTTACATTAATTATGACAAGTTTAGTTTCTTATAATAGTCAAATTAAAATACAAAGCCTGCCATGCTGATTAACGTAAACTAAAATTTAATACTCTGTCAAAAAAATTCATACCTCACAAAGATACTTTTCTTCCATTGTATAATAATTTTCATTGCTCTTAGTGCCTTGTACAATTTTATTACTCCATATTTTTCTCAGTAGCTGATCCTTCGGTAACTTAAATAATTGAAATATATTTTCCTCTGATGTTGTTGAGCATGATAAAGCAACACATTTTCTTGCCATTGTAACTACAAAATAATAAATTTATTATTTTCTATAAGAAAAATAAAATATTTAAAATAATGAATATTCTTAAAAAATATTTACATCTTATCCTTCTTACTTACATTTTTCTTTTTATCTTTAGGTTGTCTCCTCGTCGTTTTACTTTTTGCCAATTCCAATACATGGATGAGCGTCCAAACTACTCCAAACTATACTTTACGAGTCCATATGGAGAAACAAAATGGCGGGTTTATCGATATATCGCACCTATCGATTTCAATGTCGCTTCTCTATTATCTAGGACTCTAAGTCTGCCCAAGTCCGTGTTCACGATACGTCTTGTCCGGTTAGCTCTGTATGAGTCTCGAGGACAAGCAACGAGTTCGGACGTGTTTCGCGGACGACACGTTTTAACGTGTTCGGACGTGTTTTGTCCGGACGGAAAATTTTTTGAAGTATTGCGACTGTTACTGTCTGCATTGTGATTTATTAATATATTGTGTATAATACGCAGAATCCGCCATCTACGGCTATTCGACAAGTGGTTCGTCCTGGCCGTCGTAGAATTGTATAATGGCCGACGCAACATCCGAAAAGGAACGCATGTGCCAATAACCAGGAAAGAAGAAGAAGACGGTTAGCTCTGTACTCTAACGAAATATACTCTGTTCATTATTCAACACCGAGTCATCACTCATATACTGCTCGACGGCCTTCCCATTTCCCGTAACAGGTTATGGGCCCAGGTGTATAGCCGTTGAAAGTTAATTATCGCGAGTGATACGTGATCGATACACGAGGAAGAAAACATGGCCTCGTCGTTTGTAAGGATCGAACTTCTGAATAAAGAAAACTTCGACACGTGGAAGATCCAGATGGAAGCTCTTTTCATAAAAAACGATGCATGGAATTACGTGAACGGAGATGCCGTAAAGCCCGAACTCATCGCAGAAAACGCAGCTTCTGCAGCGGATGTAAAGAGATGGGAAACAGCAGACCAAAAGGCTAAATCAGACATAATTCTCTCGATAAGCCCGACTGAATTGAAACAGGTGAAAGGCTGTAATACGGCGAGAGAAGTGTGGAACAAACTCTCATCGATTTATCAATCCAGAGGCCCCGCGAGAAAGGCCACCCTGTTGAAACAATTAACGCTGCAGCGAATGGAAGACGATGAAGACGTGCGCGAATATTTACGTAAGTTTTTCGATACAGTGGACAAACTCAGTGACATGGAAGTGGACATAAATCCGGACTTATTGACAGTGATGCTCTTGTATAGCCTTCCGCCGTGTTTCAAAAATTTTCGGTGCGCGATAGAGTCACGCGACGAGTTACCGACGCCGGAAGTACTACGCGTAAAAATCGTGGAAGAACACGATGCACGAAAGAATGACACGCGCGTTACGGGTCAAGGCGCCATGATCGCCAAGCGTTTCGAGAAACGCAACAGGAATCCGAAGGAGAGGAAAGGCAACACTGCATCCGAGAAGAAACCTTTCAAATACAAGTGCCATCGCTGTGGAAAGGTCGGACACAAAGCATCCGAATGTAACTCGCGCGCGGAAGATAGTCAAGCGTCTTCGAAAAGTCCTGAAAAGGCGAAAATGGCCGACGCCGACGATGTGTGCGTGTTCGCATGCGTGCCGACAATCGATGATCAGGATCCGGATGTACAGGAAGCGTTTCAGGCAAGAGTAACGACGTACGCGAAGAGGTGGTGCTTGGATAGCGGCTGTACCGCTCATCTATGTAGCTATCCGAGTAAATTCACGAATCTCGAGAAGATTGCAGTCGATAAACTAAACCTCGCTAATAATTCGTCGACCACAATTACCGAAAAAGGGACTATACATCTCAGCACGGAAGTCAAAGGAATGACCAAGCAATTACGTCTGGAAGATACTCTACACGTGCCTGACTTGCGCACAAATCTACTGTCGGTAAGCAAGATAACTGACAGAGGCTTCAAGGTTATTTTCGACGGAAAATCGGCAATCGTTATCGACCGAGACGGTGTTACAAGACTTGAAGCGACTCGCATTAACGGATTATACTACGTGCATGAAAACAGACACGAATGTAGGGCCGCAGCCGTAACTAACTTCGACAGAAAGCCGACTAAAGCATCTATGGAGATCTGGCATCGTAGGATGGGCCATCTCAATCCAAGAGATCTTTCGACGTGTGATCGTGACGGAACCGTGTGCGGAATGAGTATCGTTGATCCCGAGCGCAATCTCAAGTGCGAAATTTGCATCCGCGGGAAGATGACAAGGGCTCCTTTCCCGAAGAAGTCGGAGAGGCAAACAGAACTCTTGGAATTAATCCACTCGGACGTATGCGGACCTATGAGAGTCGAATCAATCGGGAAATCGAGGTATTTCGTAACTTTTATCGACGACTACTCACGATGGTGTATGGTGCGAATGATTAAGAATAAGAACGAGGTGTTCAATGAGTTCAAACATTTCAAAGCACTCGTCGAAAATCACACCGGACGCAAGATAAAGTATCTGCAAACAGACAACGGCAAAGAGTTCATCAATTTAGAATTCAACGACTTTCTGAAAACAAACGGGATCGAGCGCAGGTTGACAGTCACGCATACTCCGGAGCAAAACGGGATTGCAGAGAGGAAGAATCGGACTCTCGTAGAGATGGCTAGATGCCTCCTGATCCAATCTAATCTACCTCCGTCTTTCTGGGGAGAGGCTATCAATACGGCAAATTATATACGCAATCGCTGTCCGACCAGTAGCCTTGGCGGCAAGACTCCTTACGAAATCTGGACGGAAAATGCGCCGAATGTCGGACATTTTCAAGAATTCGGTTGTCCTGTATACACACTGAATAGAGAACCGAACAAGGAAAAATTCCAGTTACGTTCTAAGAGAGGAATCTTCCTTGGATATGCCGAAAATTCTAAGGCCTACAGGGTGTGGATCCCGGACGAACGCAAGATAGACATATCGAGAGATGTGGAATTTATTGCCATGCCGGAAGCGTTACGCCAGACGCAAAAGGAGCCTGAACCAAAAAAGGAGGATGTCGCAGAGAAACCGAACGAAATTGAATTTCCGATATTCAACGATAGCGACAAGGATCAAGACGACGACAGAGAAGATCACGTCACCGAAGATGAAGACGAGGATCATGTCGACGAACCACAGGCCACGCCGAAGAGAGGACCAGGAAGACCTCGAAAAGTTATGACAGGACGCAGGGGAAGACCTAGAAAATTGTTTCAAGTCGCGAAGGATACTACCGAACAAGCCGGATTCGCTTTTCTTGCCGAAGTACCCATTGATGAATCCCTGAGAGGACCTGATGCGGAAGAATGGATTCACGCTATGGCCACGGAAATGAAATCCATCTTAAATAATGATACGTGGAAGCTGGTGGATCGCCCGGAAGGATGCGAGATCATCGGTAGCCGATACGTGCTACGAAACAAGATGAATCAAGATAGAACATTGGAACGGAGAAAGGCGCGCATCGTTGCGCGTGGATTCTCCCAACGTCCCGGCGTGGACTTCAACGAGACCTTCGCACCAGTGGCTCGTCTCAGTTCAATACGCGTCGCAACAGCCCTAGCGGCACAACATAACATGAAGATTCATCAACTAGATGTCACGACCGCATACTTAAACGGCGAGCTCGAGGAACAAATCTTCATGGAGATTCCCAAATACACGGAACGAATTTTAGAAGAAATTGTCATCTCCGAGAAGAAGGGGAAGATTGCCGATAAAGCAGCAGATATGCTTCGGGAATTGAGGAGCGGAGACAAGGTTTGTCTATTAAGAAAAGCTCTTTACGGACTTCGCCAAGCTGGTCGCCGCTGGCACGTGAGACTGAGATGTGAGCTCGAGAAGTTTGGACTTAAGCAATCTACAGCTGATCCATGCGTATTCTTCAAAGGAAAGGGCGAAAATATATTTATTGTCACAGTCTACGTCGACGACATCTTGGTGGCATCCCGCGACCTATCGAAAATCACTAAACTAACTGAACATCTTTCTAAAAGTTTTCAGATCAAAGATCTCGGCGAAGTAAAATATTGTCTCGGCATCGAGTTTACTCAAAACGAAGATGGAATGACATTGAATCAGAAGGGGTACATCAACGATACTCTGGACCGATTCGGAATGAAAGACTCGAAGCCTGTGGCTACTCCGCTGGATTGCAGCCAGAAATTAAGAAAGAGCGAGGACGATTCCAGTATGCAAGAGAAGGAACTGCCTTTTCGGGAGCTGGTTGGGAGGCTGACATACTTAGCCATGTGCACCAGACCCGACATTGCTTACGCGGTGAGTCATCTGGGCCAGTTCAACAACTGCTACAACGAGACCCACTGGAAGGCAGCCAAGCGCGTCTTGCGATACCTCAAAGGGACATCGAATCTTGGACTGTCGTTCAGGAGATCTACCAAACACCTCACTGGCTATGCTGATGCGGATTGGGCGAATTGCCTGGACGACCGACGTTCCTATACGGGTTATGCTTTTGTATTGAATGGATGTCTCATATCCTGGGAGTCCAAGAAGCAGAGGACCACTGCTCTTTCGTCTACTGAAGCCGAATACATGGCTGTATCAGACGCCGTGAAAGAGGCTGTTTACCTTCAAAGATTTATCAGCGACCTTGGCTTTGAGTTACCAACCAAACTGACAATCTTTAATAACAACAAAGGAGCCCGGAAACTGGCAGAGAATCCTGTCTTTCACGCCAGAACCAAACATATTGATGTTCGCCATCACTACGTACGCGAGGTGATGGAGAGCGGAATTTTGAAGATGGAATATGCACCTACTGAGCTGATGGCCGCAGACATTCTCACCAAGGGACTTCCAAGGCTGAAGCACGAGAGATGTCTCGATCTCTTAAATCTAAAGCCCGTCTAAGAATTTCACAGACGTCGTGTGCTCATCGAGGGGAGGTGTTCGAGCCGAATCCGGATTGGTGGCGATTCCCAGCGCGACATCTGGAGAATCTTTATCCTATAGAGTTGTCTATCTATCTAATATTCGACTTAATGTTCTTCTTCGAGTCCGCGGTCAGTCTGCCCAAGTCCGTGTTCACGATACGTCTTGTCCGGTTAGCTCTGTACTCTAACGAAATATACTCTGTTCATTATTCAACACCGAGTCATCACTCATATACTGCTCGACGGCCTTCCCATTTCCCGTAACAGTACAAAATAAAAATATTTTATTAAAATATTTAATCCAACGAGGGAATACAATTTGTATTTAAATACAAAATTTATATATGTAATTTTCAATAGAATAAAAGATTTAATCACAAAGAATTACAGAGGTAACAGTACAAAATTAAAATATTTTATTAAAATACATAAATTTTTCTTGTAAAAATACTTGGCGCTGCTAGACCTCGAAATTTTTAATAAATAAATAAACTTATCCTATACTTAATTATAAGCCGCATTATTCGCCGTCGTCACGCACACCTATATCACTCGCTCGCACATACACACCACGCTGATAATCATTTTGTTACTCTCGTCGCATTCTTCTCTGAATTATTTTTATTTATTGTTGTCCTTATTTATTAAAAATTTCGAGGTCTAGCAGCGCCAAGTATTTTTACAAGAAAAATTTATGTATTTTAATAAAATATATTAATTTTGTACTGTTACCTCTGTAATTCTTTGTGATTAAATCTTTTATTCTATTGAAAAATACATATATAAACTTTGTATTTAAATACAAATTGTATACCCTCGTTGGATTAAATATTTTAATAAAATATTTTTATTTTGTACTGTTACCTCTGTAATTCTTTGCGACCACTAAAAAATACACATGTAAACTTTGTATTTAAATATCTTGTATTCTCTTGTAAAATTTAAATAAAATTTTTTAATCTTATAAAAGGTCTTAGCGAGAGACTTTTCGCGTAATTTGATGAGTCTTGGTTTTCATGTACTACATACTATCCCAAAATCACTCGATTGCGTCATAATGAAGGGTAAGGACCGACTGGACTTTTTTAAACAAACTAACGTTGTTTACAAAATTAATTGTAAAAATTGCGACGCCACGTATATTGGCCAAACGAAAAGGCATTTGGAGACACGTTTAAAAGAGCATAAAGCGGACATTAAAAAACATGCCAGCAACCACTCCGTTATCAGTAAGCATCGTGCACTTTATGACCATGAATTCGAATGGGAGAGAACAGAAGTGTTACATCGTGAGAAGCAGGTCAGAAAGCGCGAGATCGCTGAAATGTTCTTTATTAAACAGAACATCAATACTATTAACCTTCAGAAAGATACTGACAATTTGACTGGGGCATACGACATAATAATAAATTATATTTGATCGCGGTTTAGTGTGCCTTTGTCTCCCGAGCGTTGCTGACATGTTTTCCTCGTATATATCGTTCTCTTTAATTTTGACGCGCAAAACTTGTAAGTTACTTAAAACTTGTAATCACTTTTTCTTCTTTTTCTTTACTGTGATTTACCTGCGTATGTATATATATATTATTTTTCAGTTCTGGACTTGTTTGTTGGCACAATGCTAGGACTGAATTGTTTTGCATGAAATATAATTATTTTAACACTTGATAAGGACCGAAAGTGACGGTCGAAACGTCGTGATAATAAATTACATCTTGCCAGTTAGTGTCGATTATTACTTTTCCTTTGTTATAAAATTGTTATCATACATTCTTTTCTAATTGACACAATGTAAAGATTTTTCAAAGTAGTGCAACAATTATTTTTTGAGGCAATATATATGTTCTCTCTGTAATTGGCGCTGTAATTTAAACAGATATCATTTCTTTTTTGTAATTGTAATAGATCACTTGAAGCGCTCTTCTTTTTGATAAGGTAACATAATTTTGTGATGTGTATCACTTGGGTTATAATTTTTCGGAAATAAAGATACTACTGCTTAGATTTTTTCGAGACTTTTTGAGATATAAAGATTATGTCTATCACTTGTTACTTATATTTTTTCAAGGTATAATACTACCACTTTCTCTTTTTTTGAGGTAACAACATATACACTACTATGCGTGTACTTGGCGCCTTTTTTTACCTTTTTTTTAAAAAGGTAATTTTGTACGGATATCACGCCTTTTTGTAGTATTACGCATTTTATAAACAGTATGTACAGAGTAAAGCTATATTTGGAGGTATAATACAATTACTTTGTTTTTTTCGAGGTAACAACATAACAGGGTAACAACATAAAATACATATACACTACTATGCGTGTACTTGGCACCTTTTTTTACCTTTTTTTTAAAAAGGTATTTTTGTACGGATATCACGCCTTCTTGTAGTGTGTGACGCATCTTAATCTTATAAACAATATATTTTATAATCTTATAAACAGTATATACAAGGTATGAAGCTGAAAGTGTTACGGACTATTATTTCTAAAGAAAACAACAATTTAATATTTTGCTTAGTTTTTTAAAAATAATAATCTGTAACCCTTTTAGTTGTACACCTTGTATATATTTTTCAATTTCAACATAAAACATAATCGCAATATAGCATGATTAATGTTAATAAGTCGTTAACTGTAAAATTTTTTATTTATTTTTATTCGCGTGTCTTACTGAATGTTGTTCGCAATTGTATATGTACCGATATCTACAGGTATCGATGTTTTTGATAATTACAGATGGACACCTGTAACACGAGTCTGAAACTTACCTGATTTGTGTGTGTGTTTATTCTTTTATTTCCTTCAACTAATCGCAAATTAATTCTATTTGATAAAAGCAATTCTGTCAAATTTCTCATACATAACGCATCGTTTATAATTTTTTATTAATTATAAATATTAAATAGTACGATATATATATTCGTACTCACATCCTTGAAAATTATTTCGGAAATTCAAGCGAATGTCACAACTAGATAAAATTATCTTTTATATTTTGACAGTTGAGTAGGAACATATTTGAGTTGGCAAAAAATGATTCTCTGAAACCGCACGTGTGTGTAAATAATTCAGTAGAAAATATATAATCTTCATTTCAAAATACATTTGCACACTACGTACCAAAAATATATAATATGATAACGTAGTTTTTGCTATTCAACTGATTGAATTTTAGAAAAGAAAAAGATTTAAAAGTATATAACTATGTCGGTCTATAAAGAGACATAGACTACGTTTACATGGCACTGTTGATCGAGTTTTATAACATCGGTAGTTCTTAGGCCAGTCAATCACAACTATTCCATTCTTCTGAAGAATGATTACGATTGGTCTTCCTGACAACTACCGATGTTATAAAACCCGATTAACGGTGTCATGTAAACGTAGTGCAAATTAAATCATATATATTTAATTGCCTGCTCATTAAATATAAAGTGCAAACACATAGAAATTGTATATTTTTCTATACTTAAATGCAATAGGAAGAAATAATTATACAAATATCCTTGCATAGGAATATTATGCATAATTTTTACAAAACATATTTAAGATTCGCGCAATTGAGATATATAATAAAATTAATAACAATTCTATAAATCTTAAGTATATGTTAATAATAAGACATGATCTTTTTAATCATGAAACTTACAAACTAACGGAAAAAGATTCGTATTCTAAATGTTAATAATTTTTCTAATGTAACAATAATAATACTGAAAATATATGGATAGAAATATATATAATAAATAATAACATAATTAATGATATACAAGAGCTTTTTGTCGCGCATATCGAATTTTTCAATAATGGAATAGATATTGTAACAAATACGTTTTCACGGTTCATTCGAAAACAAATTATGTGTACACATAATAAAAATTGTATTAATTAAAATTATGTGTATACACATAATAAAAATGCGGAATTATTTTTATGTCAGACATAATTTTAATTCATCCAATTTTTATTATGTCAAGACATAATTTTAATTCATCCAATTTTTATTATGTCTAGACATAATTTTAATTTGTCCAGTTTTTATTATGTCTAGACATAATTTTAATTCAACGAATTTTTATTATGTCATGACATAATTTTAGTTTCTGCCTGCTAGGGAATTTTTAAGTCGATTCTTATGAATCAAGCTTGAATTCGATGTCTAGGTATCCCAGGTTGCCGATAACGGGTTACAAATAGTGCGCTCCATAGTTTTCGGTGTCCAGGTGTAATAATACGTTGAATTCGATGTCTAGGTGTCCCACGTTGCCGATAACGAGATCCACATAGTGCGCTCCGTAGTTTTCGGTGTTTACGTGTATTAATACCTCAAATTCGATATCTACGTGTCCTACATTCGGATTTAAAGTTATTAATACACCTAGTCACCAAAAACTACGAAGCGCATTATGTGGACCTCGTCATCGGCAACCTGGAACACGTAGACATCGAATTTGAGGTATTATTACACCTAGACACCAAAAACTACGGAGCGCGCTATCTGGACCTCGTCATCAGCAATCTGGGACACCTAGACATCAATTTCAAGGTATTAATACACGTAGACACCGAAAACTACGGAGCGCACTATGTGGATCCCGTCATCGGCAACCTGGGACACGTGGACATCGAATTCAAGGTATTAATACACGTAAACACCGAAAACTACGGAGCTCATTATTTAGACATCGTCATCGGCAACCTGGGACACCTATACATCGCATTCAACGTATTATTACACCTGGACACCAAAAACTACGAAGCGCACTATGTGGACCTTGTCATCGGCAACCTAGGACACCTAGAAATCGAATTTAAGGTATTAATACACGTAGACACCGAAAACTACGGAGCTCACTATCTAGACATCGTCATCGGCAACCTGGGACACCTAGACATCGCATTCAACGTATTATTACACCTGGACACCGAAAACTACGGAGCTCACTATCTAGACATCGTCATCGGCAACCTGGGACACCTATACATCGCATTCAACGTATTATTACACCTGGACACCAAAAACTACGAAGCGCACTATGTGGACTTCGTCATCGGCAACCTGGGACACCTAGAAATCGAACTCAAGGTATTAATACACGTAGACACAAAAAACTACGGAGCTCACTATCTAGACATCGTCATCGGCAACCTGGGACACCTAGACATCGCATTCAACGTATTATTACACCTGGACATCGAAAACTACGGAGCTCACTATCTAGACATCGTCATCGGAAATCTGGGACACCTAGACATCGCATTCAACGTACGATTACACCTGGACACCGAAAACTATGAAGCGCACTATCTGGATCCCGTCATCGGCAACCTGGGACACGTGGACATCGAATTCAAGGTATTAATACACGTAGACACCGAAAACTACGGAGCGCACTATGTGGACCTCGTCATCGGCAACCTGGAACACGTAGACATCGAATTCAACGTATTATTACACCTGGACACCGAAAACTATGAAGCGCACTATCTGGACCTCGTCATCGGCAACCTGGAATACCTAGACATCGAATTCAAGCTTGATTCATAAGAATCGACTTAAAAATTCTCTAGCGGCACTTTCTGCCAAGCGTAGAGAACTTTCTTTTCCGGCAGCGGTGGTAATACGATGTAAGGATACGAAGTCTCTCTAGATATACATGAAGCAATTAACTCAATATATATATAATACCTAATTTACCTAAATAGAAATCTTCCTCCTGACCGATAAGTCTATCGACCTTATAATTTATCCTACTAGATCGTTCGAAATACGCGCGCGATATCGAAACTGGCGATACCTGCGCCGCCAGTGTCGAAAAAGTGAAAAGGACGCGCGACTCCAGCGCCATGAAAGTGACATTAGAGAGAATGTAGTAGACGACGACGACGTTTCTTAAATAAAATTTTCACATTTTGGACTTTGCGTCGCAATATCTCCGCTCGTAGGGCACGTAGCGGAATATTATAAAAGAACCCCCCCCCCAATAACACCAATATGCTATATATATTCATATATATTCATATAACGTCCATGGGCATTTCGGACATGAAATGGACATTCATAGGATATTGGGTGCTTTCCAGTAATCAACACAGGCGACACTGTGTTACACAGTGTCGACACAACTGCTTTCCAATTATGACCCAAGTCGACACAACTTGACACAGCTCAGAAGCAAAGTCGGGCTAGTTGTGTCGAAAATCAGACTTACCAATTTCAGTAACTTTTAAAATTTTTATGTTTACAGAACTGGACGTATACGTATATATATACGCTATTATGTAGTATTGTAGTATTTTCTTTTCTGTTTATTTTCTAAATATTATAAATAAAAAAGAAAATGAAGTTCAAACACTGTGACAAAATAATTTCACTTGATGATGCTGCACAGCATTCATGTTTTGTTGGGCAAGAAGTATTTATGGATAATGAAAACAATTTATTTGCAGAAAACATAACCATAACATTAGATAAACAACGTAAGCATCAATTTTTTCTAGAAATATCAAACTTTTATTATTAATGTTTTAAGAGATAATTTTCAAAATTAATCATTAAAAAACTTTATTCTATTTTTGTTAGTTTATTAAGGAATAAGAATATTAAGAATTAGTGAATTATATAAATATTTTTTTATAGCTGCTGTCTGGGATAAAAATGCTACTCTAGCACTTCTTAGTCTATATGAAGCTAAAAAAGATATGTTAGATCATCCAAAAAAGAAAACCAAAATATGGGAAGCTATAGCTGTTGGCTTACAACAAGATTTCGGCATACGGGTATAAATGTACAAATTGTATAAATATTTCCTGATAAATATATCTATAAATTTTTTACTTATATAACTGTTAAATTGTTCATAATAACTCTAACTTTTTGTATTTTTTACTTATTCTTTACTTTATTCTTCTTATATACTCTTTACTAATAACTTTGTATAATTTTGTATTTTTCAGATGTCTGCAGATCAAGTGCGCTGGAAAATAAATGCTCTAATAAAAAGATATAAACAGTGTGTTGACAATAATTCTAAATCAGGGAGAAGCTTAATGACTTTTGAATGGTTTGATCAAATGGATGAGATCTTTGGTCAACAAAGAAATGCTGCTGCGGAACGTACAGTCACATCAAAATTTTCTCAGTTAACAAAGTCTACAACTTCATCAGCACAAAAATTGTACTCAAAAAAATCATCTACTTCTACAACAAGTATTTCAAATGAAGCTGTTTTGTTGGAAAATTGTTCCAATAAAAATGTACAGATTTCGACATCTAATAATCCTACAATAAGTGAAACAAATATAACAAAATGTCCACAGCATGGAAGTGGTTCTAATATAGCTAAATCAAAAATTGCATTAGAAAATCAATGGTTAGAATATATGAAGATGAAAGCTGAACGTGATAAACTTATAGATGAAAAACAAACAGCTACTTTTGAGCAAAAAAAAGAAGCTTTAAAATTAAAAAGAAAATATATTGCTCTAAGAGAAACAGAAATTGAACAACGTAATAAATATTTTAAAGCAAAATTAAGAGAAAAAGAAAACAGGTATGCTCAACAATTAGCTATAGAAAAAGACAAATGTAAACTTCTGAAAAAATTACTTAAAAATGAAACTTCAGACTCAGAATAATTTTTAGAAACTTACATATAACATTTTGGTTCAAATATAATTATTCGTTCTATTAAAAATATCTAAGGCCAGATTTAATTTTAACAAAGTTTTTATTTAATTGCATTTATACATGCATCTTTTTTTGTGAATAAAATATATTAATATATTATGAATAAAATATATTAATAAATCTTTTATTTTAAAAGTTATTTAAAATATATATGTAAGAAAATCTAAAAAATAGTTTATTTTATTTTGAAAATATTTTATTTAATTAAATTTAATTAAATGTTATAGTTACGATTAATATATAAGTTGATAATATGCTTAGAGAGAGATAAGTATACTTTATAGTATATAAGTATACTACATATATAGTTTATAGTATAGTATAGTATATAAGTGTATAATAATTTCTTAGAAATAAGTATACTTTTGTTTTTATTATATACTATTAACAATGAACGGATTTCTTAGTAGTTACTTAGTAGCAATCAAACGTGATTGGCTCTTACTTGTAGAAATTTGTTGGTTTTAAGGTAAGAGCTAATTACATTCAATTGCTACTAAATAGATACTAAACTGTCCGTTGAGTCCGTTGAATCTGTCCAATGCAATACTATGTAATACTAAAGTCCAAAAAAATTTAGTTTATTTTAAAATTATATTAATTTAATATTACAGTTAAGATATAATGTTAGTATATATAGTTTTGGTTTATAGATAAGCATACTTTTTACTTTCAATATATAGATAAGCATACTTTTGCAATAAAATCAATATAATTTTGAAAAACTATTAATATTTAATTTTAATGTATTTGTTTATTTACTTTAAATAATTAAGTTTTAGTATTATTTTAAACAAAATGTATATTATTTAAAAGAACAAGGCAATAAATACAGTTTATTTTTTTTTAAAGAATTAAAACAAGTATTTTTTTATTTTTATGACGCTTTGATATATTTTTAAATGTTTACAGCTTAAAACTAATTATAATAAGTACAAAAATTATATCAAACATTAAATCTCTACATATAAAGTACAAAAAAGCATAAATGTTACTAGTATAAATTGTTACAAATAAAGAATAATACTTAAAAACTGATACTTTTGTATTTTTTAGATGTCCGTAGATCACAAGTGCGCTGGAAAATAAATGCTCTAATAAAAAGATATAAAGAGTATTGACAATAATTCAAAATCAGGGATAAGCTTAATTATTTTTGAATGGTTTGATTAAGTGAATGAGATCTTTGATCAACAAAGAAATGTTACTGCAGAACATACAATCACATCAAAATTTTCTCACTTAACAAAGTTTACAACTTTATATATCAGCACAAAAATTTGATTCAAAATCTTCTATTTCTACAAGTATTTCAATAAATAAATAAAGCTAATGTTTTGTTGGAAAATTGTTCCAATAATAATATATAAATTTCTACATCTACTGATCTTACAGTAAATAAAATAAAAAAAAAGAAACTTGAAAACTAATACTTAAAAATTAATTTTTTGTCTTTCAAAAAAATATAATTTTTTTTTAAAGAAATACATGTTATAAATGCTATTTTATATATAAACGCTTTATATTAAACGTAGAATTATTAATGATTTTATTTTACTTATTTGTGTGTTTATATTACTTATTTATTAGCTTCATTATTTTTATTACTTTTATACTACATAGGAAATAGCTCATTAAACAATTGCATCCTGCTATCTACTTGACAATTAAAATTATTGAGTTCTTCATTATTCATTTCAATGTTTACAAAATCATTGTCGATATATTCGGGAAAATCATATACATCATTTTTAGCAATGCAATAATTGTGTAGTATACAAGCTGCAACTATTGTATTAGTAATAAAAGATATGTCACGATATTCAGTAAAGAATTTGATACGACGAAAACGCCCTTTTAATTGTCCGAATGCTCTTTCAACAACTATTCGTGTAGATGAATGAATAAAATTAAATTCCGTCTGCTGAGGTGACAAATGTCCGTTATCTCGAAAAGGTGGAACAAGCCATGATAAACATGGGTACGCTGAATCACCTAATAAAAATGTTTCACCCGGAAATAATATTTCTTTATTCATATTAGCTGTTTCGTATAAAAATGACCTTCTGAATACACGCGCATCATGAAGAGAACCAGGTTCACTGCAATATATATTTGTAAAACTCATATCTGCATTTACAACCGCTTGTAAATTTATAGAAAAAGTTTTTTTTTGATTGCAATAATTACGTGCATGAGCTACAGGTTTTATAATTTGAATATGAGTCGAATCTATCGCTCCTAAAACATTACGAATTCCTTGTTTTGTATAAAATTTTTCACATGTTATCATAATTTCATGTTCTTGCGGCCATTTAATAACTGTGTCTACTTTTGTTAAAAGCCAAGCTATAACCCGTCGAAGAACTCGAAACACAGAGGAAATTGAAACATTAAATCTATCAGACATAGTTCGCAGTGGTTCGGTATTAGCAATATACCATAAAAAAATTAGGAAACTAACTTTTGCTGATATTAATTTCACGCCAAAAGAATGTGACGGAATGTAACCTGATAATTTTAATTCCTCAATTAAAATCATTACAGTATCCCGATTCAATCGCAAATGTTCTTTAAATTCTTGGTTTGTCCAAGAATCAACAACTTGAAGATAATCTTCAACACGATGTCTTCTTTTACCACTCATCAAATAATGTATTAATGGAAATAGTAATGCATCTTCTTCATTTTCCTCTTCGTTACTTGTTGATGTTACACTATTTGTACTGTTATTGATCATATTTGATTCATCACTTGAACTCGTAGAATCATTAAGTGTTTCCATTATATGATAAATTATTTTTTTACGTTTGTCCATCTGTAAAAAATTTGTTTTGTAAAAGTTTTATTTTGTTTTCTTTTGTAAAAGCATTAGAATTATGATTATAATACAAAATTTATTTTTTAAAAATTTATTTACCATAAACGATTAATCTGACAAATGCGCAATGTCAAGGACAATTTTTTCTTGCAGTGACCCACTTCTGGTTGCACAGGAACTTTATACACTTGTTTTTATTTTAATTTATTTTCAGAAAATAAATAATCTGTTTTTTTTCTTTAATGTAAGATGGATGATGCCGATAATGAAAAATATATCGTGGCAAGCTGGACAAGTCTAAATAAATCTATAATAAGAAAATAATATAAATAAATATAACATAATAAATATAATAAAATAATAAATAAATAGAAGAAGAAACAGTGGCACCTGTAAATTTGCTAAATGTATCTTTGCCAATAATAACGTTATCCAATTTTGCAGGAAAAACTATAATAAATAAAGAAAACACGTTCACATTTGCTAGCCTAATTAAAATGCAGATAAAAATTCCTTTTTACAAATTTTCTTAAACAGTAAAAACCTTTGCTGATATAAAATGTAAAGTTATATGTAAGGTTATGTGTGTAAAGTTATTTCACTAGATTCTCTACATCCATCAGCGCGAACTAGTGATTATGTCCAAGAATTATATTGTTCCTTCAAGCACCCATACACTGTGTTCGATTGTGTGACACAGTGTCTCTCAATTGTGTGCTGTCTGGGCCCCTATTTTAACCCCAACTATCGATCAAGCCTACTTAGAACTTGATCCGTTCACTCGTTATCGAGATCTCAACATCTTGGGTACTCGCAACCCGTCGCGTCGCGTAAAAGAGTCACGGTGCGGTCTCGCTTCGCGTGTACTTGGCGCGAGACACTACCGTGTCTCTTGATTTTTCGCGTCGCGTAAAAGTTATTATTAACGGCCGGCAGTCACGATTCTTCGTCGTGCATATTAATAATGCTTTCCTTTCGCGAGATTTACGAGTTCGATACACGTACTGCGCGTGCGATAATTAATTTTAATAGCGTATCTTTAATTAACCAACTGCGTGTTTTTATTAACCGTCCGGTCGACTCGCTTAGTATCATCGCGCGAGAAATCACCGTCATGCTAAAAGTGATCGAATGTTAACTTCCTATTGAAATACAGTTGCGTTTTACAGTCGCGAGTGCATTCGAGAAAATAGTTCCGAAATTCAGGAGTTATATCTTCAGGAGTATTATGCATTATATGTACCTATATATCGTCAGCTACAATTTAGAGAGCCTACTACAATTAACTGAAGTGCAACCGTGCGAGCGAATTAATAGATAAATTCGAGAAAATGAAGAATCTTGAGAGATATTGGACGTTACAATCCGATATGGTTATTATTATACTTACTGTTAGCTGCTGCGCACCTGTAATCGTACCTACTGTAAGTTATTATTAAATTATTTTATAATAATTTTTTTTAATAATGATTTATTTTTATAATAATTCTTTAATTATTTTAATTAACTTATTTAATGAAAAAGATTATAATTATTATTAATTAATTCAATTTTATTCTAATTTTTCGTAGCCTATCTAATCCATATTTATATATCGATAACTTGATTTTATATTATCAGCTGCTTTTATATTACACAGTAAAGTACTTCTTTCCCACGAGTACGACCTTGGCGAGGTGGGAGGGCTCAGTACCCTTATTAGGATGTTACCCAAGCAAAACTCGATCTTGTTCTGTTTGGACAAAAATTCAAAGACGGGGAAGCTAACGTACCCTCGTCCGTCGATTTAATTGAATAAACGAATTGTAGCCGGTTCGTCGCGTTTGCTTCGGGAGTCCCGTTCATGTAATCGGACTAAAAAACTTTTTCAAAGTCCATTTGAAGAATATTACACGGCGACGGAATATCTTCAAATGGGCTTTATAAACGGGAGTGCCGATACAGTGTATCGCGCGAAAGACTTTTACTCATAATTAGTCCGCGCGCGATTGTAGTTTATTATCCGCTAGTGGGTGTGTTTAGGTAAGATACCGCTACTGTAGCGCTACACGAATGCGTACCAGCCATTGGATGTTCATGGTAGCCGCTACCATAAACAGCCAATGGCTGGTACGCATTCGTGTAGCGCTACAGTAGCGGTGTCTTACCTAAACACACCCAGCGTTTCTCGCGAGTGTCTTGTGCGGTGAGAGGAGGAGGAGGAGGAGGAGATACCTGACGTCCTGAGAGTAGGAGGAGGAGGTCAGGGAGAGACATCGGGCACCGGCGGAGCATCCTTGGGGTGAATATTATCTCTTTATCTGCATAAAATTAATAGTTTTTAGTCGATAATAATGTTTCTTGTTTTGATAATCATTGGCGGAATAAACGACTATTTCTTGTATTATACATCATCGACTCACAATGATGTCTTCTGACCAGGAAGGATATTTTCATTTGCTTGAAAAGAACCCGATCCAGGGGTCGAAACATCGCAGCGTTTTGTATACATTGCCAATTAGTCGATAATAATAAATGTTTCTTGTTTTGATAATCATTGGCGGAATAAACGACTATTTCTTGTATTAATAGTTTTTTTCCACTTTTTCGGATTGTCTTATCTCGATAAGTTAGAAATAATTAGAAAAAGATAAATTATTTGAAATTTTACTTTTATAAAGACTTTTTTCGGAAAATAAAATAATTGTATTGCTAAATATCTTATTGAAAAGCGAATTAGAAGCACATTAGAATTATCTTTTGAAATGTCTATCATTTTGAGTGTTTCTTTAATTTGAATTTTATGTTTTATGTTACAGTATCATCGTAGCGACGTTGCAGAATTACTCCGCTGTTGCGCTTTGGTCGGTGAGTGATGAGTAAATTTTTATAATTGAGGTAACAAATCTATGAAAATCACATTAAATATATTACTGAGACACTTGTATACTAAATTACGACAATAAATTATTACGTATACGCAATATTACATTTCATAGATCCGTTGCCTTAAAATTAATGGACTGGAACAGATTAGGATTTAATATTTAATATCTTGGATGATTCATATAAATTGATTTAACCCTTTTGTTGGCATTGACGCAATAGTGCTTCAAATTAATCGGTGCCCTGTGTGGCATTGACGCAATAGTGCGTCAATCTTTTTTTTTCCTATAACTTGCTCCGATTTGGCATCCAAGTCTTACACGGGGGTTTTTGGGGTCGCTGATTACGAATCTGAATTCAAAATTTTTCAAATTCAAAATGGCGGATGAAAATGCAAAAAATTACTTGATTGGGATGAAATTTGCCATTTTGAATTTTTGAATTTTAAGTTCAGATTCGTAATCAGATAGGAATATAAATATTATAAGTAGAGAATACATAGAGATAAAAGTCCGGGTAGGTATAGGACATAGGAATACGGAGGGATTATAATTTGTAATGTAATTATATAGAAAATCTAAAGCAAAGGATTACAGTTAACATCGAAATTTATAAATTATATCTGTATTAAATTTAATTTATTTGAACCGAAAATTGTAAAGAATTCTATATGTTGTTACCTCAAAAAAAGAGAAAGTGGTAGTATTATACCTTGAAAAAATATAAGTAACAAGTGGTAGACATAATCTTTATATCTCGAAAAATCTCGAAAAAATCTAAGCTGTAGTATCTTTATTTCCGAAAAATTATAACCCAAGTGATACACATCACAAAATTATGTTACCTTATCAAAAAGAAGAGTCGCGCTTCAAGTGATCTATTACAATTACAAAAAAGAAATAATATCTCTTTAAATTACAGCGCCAATTACAGAGAGAACATATATATTGCCTCAAAAAATAATTGTTGCACTACTTTGAAAAATCTTTACATTGTATCAATTAAAAAAGAATGTATGATAACAATTTTATAAGATTAAAAAATTTTATTTAAATTTCACAAGGGAATACAAGATATTTAAATACAAAGTTTACATTTTTTAATGGTCACAAAGAATTACAGAGGTAACAGTACAAAATAAAAATATTTTATTAAAATATCTAACGAGGGAATACAATTTGTATTTAAATACAAAGTTTATATATGTATTTTTCAATAGAATAAAAGATTTAATCACAAAGAATTACAGAGGTAACAGTACAAAATAAAAATATTTTATTAAAATACATAAATTTTTCTTGTAAAAATACTTGGCGCTGCTAGACCTCGAAATTTTAAATAAATAAGGACAACAATAAATAAAAATAATTCAGAGAAGAATGCGACGAGAGTAACAAAATGATTATCAGCGTGGTGTAAATGTGCGAGCGAGTGATATGGGTATGTGCGTGACGACGGCGAATAATGCGGCTTATTTTTACAAGAAAAATTTATGTATTTTAATAAAATATTTTTATTTTGTACTGTTACCTCTGTAATTCTTTGTGACCACTAAAAAATACACATGTAAACTTTGTATTTAAATATCTTGTATTTCCTTGTGAAATTTAAATAAAATTTTTTAATCCTATAAAATTGTTATCATACATTCTTTTTTAATGACACAATGTAAAGATTTTTCAAAGTAGTGCAACATTTATTTTTTGAGGCAATATATATGTTTTCTCTGTAATTGGCGCTGTAATTTAAAGAGATATCATTTCTTTTTTGTAATTATAATAGATCACTTGAAGCGCAACTCTTCTTTTTGATAAGGTAACATAATTTTATGATGTGTATCACTTGGGTTATAATTTTTCGGAAATAAAGATACTACAGCTTAGATTTTTTCGAGATTTTTCGAGATATAAAAATTATGTCTACCACTTGTTACTTATATTTTTTCGAGGTATAATACTACCACTTTCTCTTTTTTTGAGGTAACAACATATACACTACTATGCGTGTACTTGGCGCCTTTTTTTACCTTTTTTTTTAAAAAGGTAATTTTGTACGGATATCACGCCTTTTTGTAGTATTACGCATTTTATAAACAGTATGTACAGGGTAAAGCTATTTGGAAGTATAATACTACCACTTTGTTTTTTTCGAGGTAACAACATAACAGGGTAACAACATAACACTACTATGCGTGTACTTGGCGCCTTTTTGTACCTTTTTTTTTTAAAAAGGTAATTTTGTACGGATATCACGCCTTTTTGTAGTGTGTTACGCATCTTAATCTTATAAACAATATATCTTATAATCTTATTGACAGGATATACAAGGTATGAAGCTAAAAGTGTTACGGACTATTATTTCTAAAGAAAACAACAATTTAATATTTTGCTTAGTTTTTTAAAAATAATAATCTGTAACCCTTCTAGTTGTACACCTTGTATATATTTTTTAATTTCAACATAAAACATAATCGCAATATAGCATGATTAATGTTAATAAGTCGTTAACTGTAAAATTTTTTATTTATTTTTATTCGCGTGTCTTACTGAATGTTGTTCGCAATTGTATATGTACCGATATCTACAGGTATCGATGTTTTTGATAATTACAGATGGACACGTACCTGTAACATGTGTCTGAAACTTACCTGATTTGTTTATTCTTTTATTTCTTTCAACTAATCACAAATTAATTCTATTTGATAAAAGCAATTCTGTCAAATTTCTCATACATAACGCATCGTTTATAATTTTCTATTAATTATAAATATTAAATAGTACGATATATATATTCGTACTCACATCCTTGAAAATTATTTCGGGAATTCGAGCGAATGTCACAACTAGATAAAATTATCTTTCATATTTTTACAGTTGAGTAGGAACATATTTGAGTTGGCGAAAAATGATTCTCTGAAACCGCACGTGTGTGTAAATAATTCAGTAGAAAATATATAATCTTCATTTCAAAATACATTTGCACACTACGTACCAAAAGTATATAATATGATAACGTAGTTTTTGCTATTCAATTGATTGAATTTCAGAAAAGAAAAAGATTTAAAAGTATATAACTATGTCAGTCAATAAAGAGACATAGACGTTTACATGGCACTGTTGATCGGGTTTTATAACATCGGTAATTCTTAAGGTTAGTCTACAATGAGATGTATCGTTAGATCATAGTCGTAAGTCATAAGTCATAACAGCGCATGCAGTTGAGTCAGTCAACCAATGAGAACGAGCTGTTTTAGAAACTGTCAGAGCCAATGAGAGCGGAACGCGCGTCTTATAAGTTAGCGGAACAAAATGAGCAGAATCGATTCTAATTAATATTTTTATTTGTTGCTCATTTGTTGCTTAAAAGTTGTCAAAGAAAAAAATTTGTTGCTCTGCAAGTTTTTTTAAAAAACGATGTTCTGCTAAAAGAAGATTTAAGTTAGCGTGACAATATGTACATATAATAACGAAATTGCACATAACAATAACGTAAGAATTTGTTGCTAATTTGTTGCTCGTAAAATAAATAAATAACAGCGCAAAACCTTAGCGTGCTGACAGTTATAAGAGTAAAGTATTAGAAAAAAATTTGTTGCTCGTTTAAATTTGGTGCTGGCGTATTGTCTGAATTTGTTGCTGTCGAAATATCCGAGTTCCGAATTTGTTGCTTGCAAAATAAGTATAAACAATAGCGGAAAATCTCATCGTGCAGCTAGTTACAAGAGTGAAGTATCAGAAAAAAATTTGTTGCTCCGGTCTTTTTGGTATTAAAAATATTCTATGGACCGTGCCCTATCAGAATATGCAACATATGATTTTGTTGCTCGCCTCTAACTGTAAATAAGCAAATTATTTATCTCCGCGTCGACCGTTATCTACGACTTCGATGTCTATAAAAACTAAGTAAAAGAATTTGTTGCTCGGGTCTTTTTGGTATATTAAAATATTCTGTGGACCATGCCCTATCAGAATATGCAACATATGATTTTGTTGCTTGCCCCTAATTGTAAATAAACAAATTATTTATCTCCGCGTCGATCGTTAATATCTATATACGACTTCGATGACTAAAAACTAAGTAAAGCAATTTATTTGCAGTTAGAGGCGAGCAACAAAATTATATGCTGCATATTCTGATAGAGCACGGTCCATAAATTATTTTAATACCAAAAAGAACCGAACAACAAAATCCTTTACTTAGTTTTTAGTCATTGAAGTCGTAGATAACGGTCGACGCGGAGATAAATAATTTGTTTATTTACAATTAGGGGCAAGCAACAAAATCATATGTTGCATATTCTGATAGGGCACGGTCCACAGAATATTTTAATATACCAAAAAAAGACCCGAGCAACAAACATTTCTGATACTTCACTCTTGTAACTAGCTGCACGCTAAGGTTTTCCGCTATTGTTTATACTTAGTTTGCAAGTAACAAATTCGGAACTCGGATATTTCGAGAGCAACAAATTCAGACAATACGCCAGTACCAAATTTAAACGAGCAACAAATTTTTTTCTGATACTTTACTCTTATAACTGTCCGCACGCTGAGGTTTTCCGCTGTTATTTACACTTATTTTGCGAGCAACAAATTAGCAACAAATTCTTACGTTATTGTTATGTGCAATTTCGTTATTATATGTATATTGTCACGCTAACTTAATCTCCTTTTAGCGGAACATCGTATTTTAAGAAAACTTTTACAGAGCAACAAATTTTTTTCTTTGGCAACTTTTTAGCAACAAATGAGCAACAAATAAAAATATTAATTAGAATCGATTCTGCTCACTTTGTTCAGCTAACTTATAAGACGTGAAAGCGGAGTTAGGCGGCCACGTTAACGACGTAATAGTAGCACGCGGAATAGTTCGGAATAACAGTTCTTTGAGTTTACACGTGACATCGGCGTACTACGGCAAAAAATCAGTGTCGAGATCAAGATCGCCAAGGTATTCGCCACCGCTTAGATCTAGTTTGAAATAACTTAGATTATCCCCGAGAAGAGTGTCACCACGCCGATTTTACGTTCCAGATCCAGATCTCCCTTGTCTTATTCTCCTGGAAGAGGATCACCTCGCTTGCGTTCGCCGAAAGCATCACCACTCAAAACACCATCTCGATTGAGATCGCCGCGACTTTCTTAAATTTGACGAAATGGATCCAGATCTCGATGACCTCGATCTTATCAAAATTGTTGAGAGACAACCATGCCTGTACAGTGTACAATAAGAGTTCTAAGACGTACAAAGCCATGGACAAACGTGCAATATGGACTCAAATTGGAGGCTTGTTGACCCATCCAAAAACAGATATTTTTATAGGAAATCATTCATGTTATTCAAAATAATGCTTGAGTGCTACTATTACAGTGCTATGGCTGCGGCCCACTTGACGCTACAAATGCTTCGAAGCATTCCCCTTCCCTGGTAGCAAAATAACGTCTCGAGATGTCATTAAGACGTTATTAAGACGTCATTTGACGTTATTTTGCTACCAGGGTTCTTTCTTTTAATGAAGAAAAAAGAAGAAGAACGCTTCAAAGCATTTGTATAGCGTCAAGTGAACCGCAGTTTCTTTGCGTCTCCTTGATTGTGGACCGTTTGGATAGGGTTGATAATGTGAGACCTTCCTCTAAACTCTTTCCATATTCTAGGAAAACAAGCCATATGAAACGCTGGAAATCCTTAAGGACCCAGTGGAGCCGTAAGCAAAAAAGAAAACGTGAATATATACCATCAGGATCAGGTGCCAGCGCAGATACTCAAACTCAAGAATTTCGATTTTATGGAGAAATGAGTTTCTTAATACCGCATTATGTGCCAAGACCGTGAGTATATTTATTGCACCTCTGAATGCATAGCCTATTTCATTGTACAGTCGCGCTCAATGCTGTACAATGAAATGGGCTATGCATTCAGAGGTGCAATAAATATACTCACGGTCTTGGCACATAATGCGGTATTAAGAAACTCATTTCTCCATAAAATCAAAATTCTTGAGTATCTGCGCTGGCACCTGATCCTGATGGTATATATTCACGTTTTCTTTTTTTGCTCACGGCTCCACTGGGTCCTTAAGGATTTCCAGCGTTTCATATGGCTTGTTCTCCTAGAATATGGAAAGAGTTTAGAGGAAGGTCTCACATTATCAACCCTATCCAAACGATCCACAATCAAGGAGACGCAAAGAAACTGCGGTCCACTTAACGCTATACAAATGCTTTGAAGCGTTCTTCTTCTCCTTCTTTCTTCATTAAAAAAAATGGAGAAGAAGAATGCTTCGAAGCATTTGTAGCGTCAAGTGGGCCGCAACCATAGCACTCTAATAGTAGCACTCAAGCATTATTTTGAATAACATCAATGATTTTCTATAAAAATACCTGTTTTTGGATGGGTCAACAAGCCACCAATTTAAGTCCATATTGCACGTTTGTCCATGGCTTTGTACGTCTTAAAACTCTTATTGTACAGGCATGGTTGTCTCTCAACAATTTTGATAAGCTCGAGGTCATCGAGATCTGAATCCATTTCGTCAAATTTAAGAAAGTCGCGGCGATCTCAATCGAAATGGTGGTCTACGTGGTGATGCTTTCGGCGAACGCAAGCGAAGTGATCCTTTTCGAGGAGAAGACAAGAGAGATCTGGATCTGGAACGTAAAATCGGCGTAGTGACACTCTTCTCGGGGATAATCTAAGTTATTTCGAACTAGATCTAAAAGCGGTGGCGAATACCTTGACGATCTTGATCTCGACACTGATTTTTTGCCGTACACCGATGTCACTGTACCTATACTCAAAGAAATTTTATTTAGTCCATTCGCCAGGTCGATTGAGCATTTTTATCGAGGTTGATGGCTTAAGTTAATGTTTTTTTTTATGTTTTTTGGGTCGTAGAACAAGAATCTGTAAATAATTTTTTTCGTAAGTTAATGCAATAAAAAGTTATTAATAATTTATTTGTTTAAATTGCCCTAGCAATCAAACTATACATCTTATAAAAAAATGAATTGAAGAAAATTTGTTCCTCTTTTCACGACAAACATAATGGCGTTTAAATTTTTCCAAAATCTTGATTATTGACGGAAATATGTCAATTTTTAGGTAATTACTGCCTACGCGTCACGGAGTACCCTAGGCGTGCGCGCTCGCGCTCAAGTCAAATAAAAGGAGCAAAAAAAATAAATTAAATTAAAATTGAAGGAGCAAAACTCGTGTGGTACAATTGAGCGCGAGCGCGCATGCCTAGGGTACTCCGCGACGCGTAGGCAGTAATTACCTAAAAATTGCCCATACAGCACAGATTGTTGCAGAAAATTTCCAGAAAAGTTTCAAAGTTGCAGAAAGCTTCCAGAAAGGTTCCAAATCATTTGAATCCTTTCCGAAAGCTTTCTGCAACAATTTGTGCTGTATGGGTGACATATTTCCGTTAATAATCAAGATTTTGAAAAAATTCAAACGCCATTTTGTTCGTCGTGAAAGAAGGAACAAATTTTCTCTAGTTCATTTTTTTATAGGATGTATAGTTTGATCGCTAGAGCAATTTAAACAAATAAATTGTTAATAACTTTTTAATGCATCGACTTACAAAAAAAACTATTTACAGATTCTTATTCTACGACTCAAAAAACATAAAAAAACATTAAGCCATCAACCTCGATAAAAATGCTCAATCGACCTGGCGAATGGACTAATTATTCCGAACTATTCCGCGCGCTACTATTACGTCGTTAACATAGCCGCCTAACTTTGCTCTCATTGGTTGGTCGTAAGTCGTAAGTCGGTGTCATAAATATTAACCAAATGCCAATATTTATGATATCGTCTTTACGAGGGTTACGACTGAGTTATAACAGGGATAAGACGCGGGTATGACTATACCATGGACTATACAAATGTCAGAGTAGGAGCCTGCCTCACAGATTCCGAAACAGTCCGTTCTCTCATTGGTTGCTTGAATGCGCTGTTATGACTTATGACTTACGACTATGATCTAACGATACATCTCATTGTAGACTAACCTTTAGGCCAGTCAATCACAACTATTCCATTCTTCTGAAGAATGATTACGATTGGTCTTCCTGACAACTACTGATGTTATAAAACCCGATTAACGGTGTCATGTAAACGTAGTGCAAATTGAATCATATTATATATTTAATTGCCTGCTCATTAAATATAAAGTGCAAACACATAGAAAATGTATATTTTTCTATACTTAAATGCAATAGGAAGAAATAATTAAACAAGTATCCTTGCATAGGAATATTATGCATAATTTTTACAAAACATATTTAAGATTCGCGCAATTGAGATATATAATAAAATTAATAACGATTCTATAAATCTTAGGTATATGTTAATAATACGACATGATCTTTTTAATCATGAAACTTACAAACTAACGGAAAAAGATTCGTATCCTAAATGCTAATAATTTTTCTAATGTAACAATAATAATACTGAAAATATATGGATAGAAATATATATAATAAATAATAACATAATTAATGCTATACAAGAGCTTTTGTCGCGCATATCGATTTTCAATAATGGATAGATATTGTAACAAATACGTTTTACGTTCATTCGAAAACAAATTATGTGTACACATAATAAAAATTGTATGAATTAAAATTATGTGTATACACATAATAAAAATGCGGACTTATTTTTATGTCAAGACATAATTTTAATTCATCCAATTTTTATTATGTCTAGACATAATTTTAATTCAACGAATTTTTATTATGTCATGACATAATTTTAGTTCTGCCGCTAGGGAATTTTTAAGTCGATTCTTATGAATCAAGCTTGAATTCGATGTCTAGGTATTGGGATTTTCAGTCGTGACGTCACAAGGCCAAGATGGCTGGCCTATTCCTGAAAGTATTAGAGCTGTCATATGTAAACACATATAAAGCTTGTGTTTTTCATAAATAATTAATGAAATAACGGTGTTTGTGATAAAAAAAGTGCGATGGGTGAAAATTTTATTTGTTATTATTAATCTTCAATTGATAACAGGAGTGTTTAAAATATTTTTGCCTTCAAAAAATCGGTGAATTGTTATTACATACTATACATTTAGTATACAATTTATTATAACTAATATTACTTATTAACATTTAGTGAATATATTTTACTTGTTATTGTTCAGTTATTATCATATTGACTTGCCAGGCAAAACGTTATTAGTCACTCCTGTCAAAGTACGAAGAACACACTGCCCACTTTTTGGTTATCAATTCTGGTTTGGCTATTTTCAAAACTCTCCCATTCTTTTCGAACATCAATCTTCTCTATATTTTCAAACATGTCTTTTTTCTCAGTATAGAACTTTCCTTTAAGTGGAAACATGTGGAATCGCACAGAGGTATTTTTTAATCCATAGCTTTTGCAGCCAAATGCACAGCAAGAATCGCGATTTTTTGTGTCTCTAGGGGAAAACCTTGCCCCTCTGTCTTCTAGGTGTTCACCCATCGCACTTTTTTTATTACAAACACTGTTATTTCATTAATTATTTATGAAAAACACAAGCTTTATATGTGTTTACATATGACAGCTTTAATACTTTCAGGAATAGGCCAGCCATCTTGACCTTGTGACGTCACGACTGAAAATCCCAATCCCAGGTTGCCGATAACGGGTTACAAATAGTGCGCTCCATAGTTTTCGGTGTCCAGGTGTAATAATACGTTGAATTCGATGTCTAGGTGTCCCACGTTGCCGATGACGAGATCCACATAGTGCCCTCCGTAGTTTTCGGTGTCTACGTGTATTAATACCTTAAATTCGATGTCCACGTGTCCCATGTTGCCGATGACGGAATCCAGATAGTGCGCTTCATAGTTTTCGGTGTCCAGGTGTAATCGTACGTAATTTTTTAAATACGTACGTAAATTTATCGATAAATATTTGCACAAAGGTCTCAATTTCTACTAGTATTGTTGCAAATTAATATCGAGACATATAATTGCAGCATTTCCAATTTCATTCAGATTTCGTCATATCATCTTATAAATCTTTTCCTATTGGGGGAAGTCACTTATACTCTTGCGGCGCATAAAGAAACACATCGTGCAATCGGCGTAACAATTAAGTAGATACCTTATATACTCACATATATCAGAATTTCTTGTGATGAACCAATGTATATCCATCCTGTGTCCCAACGTAATTCATCTTTTGTCAAAGTTATTTATCTGCAAGTAAAGTATTGGATAAATATGTAAATGCACATTATTTGAATGGATAATCGCACAGATACTTTTACTTAATATGTATACTTTCAATAATAAATGATCTTTAAATTGCATACTGGATTCGAAATCGGAAATTGTATCCCACTTCCTTTCTCCAACGTTGAGCGATCGCCGGTTTTTATCTTCAATACTTCGTTGATATTGCATCACCACAACCTATTAGTATAATTTATCCAAGTAACTCTGCAAATATTGGACAAATCTGTTATTGCACATTATTCCAATGGATAATTGTATACGTATGTTTTTTAATGCCAGGTAAAAAAATTTATATATATCTATATGTATTTATTTATAATTAAATATATCAAATATGTCCATACATGTTTTTGTCTCTCTTCTATAATATATATTACAAAAAAAAATAAAATCTAAAAATGATTAAAAAGATCATTTTCGCATTGCATTTTTTATAATATGTGAAGTTTGAGGTAATGAGAAAAAAATTGCCCATATATAATCAATATAATCATATATGTATAAATGTAACAGTTGTTATATAAAAAATTTTTACCGCGTGGATATATGCCTATACTTACCGTCCTCTTAATCGTATATATTCTTCCGCAATTTGTGAACGCAGGCTGGCTGTTATTTTGTCATATTTATGTGATGTCTTCATCTGTTAGGCGTAGTTTTTGTTAGGATGGGATCGGATGGATAAGTGCAGAGACGATAATATCCGTGACAAAGTTTATATTTTAGCGTACACAAATTCAGCGATGTTTTCAGCGTAACGGACATGCGGCGGTAAAAGAACAGAGCATGAGAGAGATAGATAGATTTCGCGATGCCGTACTAGAGAGGACGGCGATTGGTCGTACTAATCTGGGGACTTTTGATATCGTATGCTATAACACCCCCCCTCGATCCACAGAAAGTCTCCTACGGGGAATCAAAATATAACTCTTTCAGACCGCATAGTTTCAGGCATTTTAAATGCTTTCCTTTAGGTAGGGCCTTGGTCATCATGTCCGCCAGCATCTCTTCCGTGGGTAGGTGATGGACGCTGATCCTTCGATCCTTCAAGGCATCCCGGATGAAATGGTGCCGAATGTCGATATGCTTGCTACGCGCGTGATAGGTAGCGTTTTCGGCAATGTATAGAGGTTGACAAAATATATTTTGTAAAACTGTGCATATGTCTTATATTATATGTAGTTTTTGCATAGAGGTTAACAAAATATAATACCTACAAGCTAATTAGTAATTAAACATTATTACTGCTAAAATTATACGCAGAACAATTTAAGTAATTGTGACGTCTCGAAGTGCCGAAAATTGGGCCCGTTATGGTGCCATAAAGTGCGGCAGAGCACTTCGATAGTGCCAAAAACGCCGGCAATAACGAGCATTATAAAAATAATTATTTATTTATTAGAACTGAATGATTTAACTAAAAATACAGGTGAATCTTACTCAGAAAGGTTTAATGCACGCGTTAAAATAGTTTGTTTGGGGTTTAACAATATATCGCGTTCGTAAATAATAGAAAATCAGGGCCGCTGCTATAAAGGTGCCTATAACTGGGCCGTTTACCTTAGTAGATTAGTAAGGTCACCTACAATAAGATCTTTATCCTCCGATTGTTTGCTGCTTTTTTCGCCACGTCATCGTATTTTCCGACAATTACCCTGTATATGCAGAGACGCGAGCTCTCTCTCTCTCTCTCTCTCTTCTCATTCTGCGCGCGTGTCTCTCTCGCCCTCGCTTGCTCTCAAATTGAACGTGACGATCAGTGCCCAGGGCTAGCAAGTGTAACGAACGATCGGCGGTGGCTGGTCGGCATGGCGGCTCGCCGCAACCATGGCAATTACCACTCTCTCATTAACCCTGTAATAATCGCCGCGCCGTCTGCATCTCTCTTGCACCTCCCTCGCTTTAGATGCACACCTCGTGCACAACACGTGAGTATATAATCGCGTATGAAAAAGGGCGGGCAGAAAATAAACGGAAACGAAATAATCACGGCGGATGCGACAACCACCCAGGATCGGATCTAACATAAGGCAGGCGCTTAGATTCCCGCTTTTATAATGCGAACTTTAGAGTTTCGGAAATAAAGGCAAACGTTTATAAGTCACTGACTGTAGACTGAATATTCGAGATATAATAGATAACTGTGTATTTAAATATATAGATAATTTTTAGATAACCAATCAAATTAGTGCTAGACTTCACTGCAATGTTTAATTTTATCAATTTTAACATATTAGGATAATTAATATATTTAATATATGTAATACATTTCATATATTTAATATATTAAAACATTTTCGGTAATTATATGAAAATTCCCTTTTCCTTTTAATTGGATACCTTTTCCTTAATCAACGTTTTTAGTGTTTAGTCATTAAATTAACAATGAGATGAACAAAGAAATATATTTTTCAAGGACAACGCGTGTTTCTTTGTCATACAAATTCGCGAAATGCCCCATTTGAGTCGTTCTATTTCAAGCTATGACGATAAGATATATTATATAGCACTGGAGAGTCTAGCCGATGCGACATATGCATATGCGCGATGTTTGTACACAATAATCGTCGCTCGAAAGCCAGGGATTCTGAGAGCAGTACAAGTCCAAGTTCCGAGAATTATAGACATGAGAAAATGCATTTTAGGCCGATCCTAGGATTTCGGCCGTCATGAATAAACATGAAGTCGTTTAATTTAGTGGATTCCGCCAACCAACATCAATCAGTCCTAACTGCATTAACGAAATTGTCTTTCTCTATCACAGATAAGCGCTACAATATTGAGCAACAAGATTAATATTTGCTAACTATATTCGATTAAACAAGGTTGTCGATAGAACTCACGTTTAGAGACTGTTCTTCGACGTGTTTCACGTCGAAATCTAAATCAATCGATGTTATATCGCTTTCGATTTACCCGCGCAGAACGCATAGAAAACGTATTTTTTATTTACACTCGCAATGTCCGACGGTTTTGAGCATGAAAGAGCTACGACGAATCGCTCGAAATCGCGCGATGGTCCGGACGATAGACTGATGCGTTAATTAAGAAAATTAAGCTACTTATTGCGAGGTCCGCCTGCTTCCTCTTTTCTTCTCTCCATCCTTCCTTAACTACTTCTCGTGTCTCATCGTTCTCCTTCCACTTCCTTCTCAATTCACGCACAAAGCAAACCTGACCCTTGCGCACCGCTCACTGGTGCCAGTCCTTCTTAATGAGCGCGTAGCTAATTGGTCGGAACTTTATTAACGCCAGAAGCATCGAAATTGGCGGCGATATCGGAGAAGTTCGCGGATGAAGAACGGTGACTCGATTTTACGCGAGTATTCGAGTGCTCATTAAATAAGACTGTTCCCGTGGCGCAACCCCCGGGAACGATATTCTCGTATTGGAAAAATCGATCGGGCCGTAACGCGATGCGATTGCACCAGAACGATGTTTCTCAATTCATAAATCTTATGAACGATTTCGCGAAAAACAATTCACTTATCTCGTTTTAAGTAAGATTATTTGCCCTTCTTCCCGTTCTTTTAGTTGATAAGAAGAAAAAAACGATTAAACTAAATTCAATAATGTAAAAAAATATAGGACGGATCATTAATTCATCATTATATGTATTTGCGAATTTTATAAACGATGAATCCTACATATAATATTTCATAATAACGAATGTTAAACCCTTTCCGTATTTTTTATTATTATCGGATTTCAGGATATATTTTTATTTTTACATATAATAATTTTATAAAAATACGTATTGCATGAATTTATAATTTATTATTATCATATAAAAAAGTATTCTATTCCGCGCGCATTGAATGTTTTATTCGTCTGTTTGAAATAAGTAAATATTCAATAATTTATTCGTTTGTTTTAAATACGAAGATATTCAATAAAATACAATTTCCAACAAAAGGCGGAAAGTGATCACTTTCGTCCCTCTAATGCCGTCCTGGCGTGAAATTGGTCACTTTCGTCCCTCTCTACAAGCATGGAAAGTCGAACTTTCCGTGGAGATGTTGTGAAAAAACCTTTAATTCTAAACTTTCATAAAAAATTTAATTAATTAAAATCTTCAATTCTTATAATATAAAGAATTCAAAGAATTATAAATCTTAAACGCGCATGAAATGTGCCACATGTGTGTGACTACCATACGAGAATTAATTCCCCGCTTCAGGTAATAAATAACAAATAAATAACAAGTTTTGCTTACTCTCCTCTCACGTTTCTTCGTTGCACTCACACACTGACAATAAATTATGATCGCGCGCGTACTAATTACATACGATAATCGTACGATACCTTACACGGACATTCGCGATGCGCACTTTATGACGTTGTGACAGAAGAAAAATACGAGAAAAATAAAATCGTACAAAGCTATGATTTGCTCGGAATATCTCTCGACGTCTCGAAAATAAATGAATCTCGAAAAGTAGAAAGTTTTGATCAGTCACCGTAAATACAAATAATAATTTTGTACACGGCACATATTAAAACGTGGAGTTAATTATGACTTATGTATTTACGCGTCGCGAGACCACGCGACTCGAAGTTGATCCATTTGGCTCAGTCAATAAATTAAGTTAATAACTAATTAAGAATTAGCTAATTAAGAATTTTATATTGAACCATCCGTAAATCTATTACTGTCAAAATTAAATATTGCAATCTATTCTGAATATCGAAGAAGTAATTATCGCTCGTAATATCATGAAACAATCTGCAATTTCCATTTCGATACCTATCTAAATTAAACAAATAGTGCGACATATCAACTTCGACAAATTATGTATAGTTATGATAAGTTTACGAGACGCTAATTGTAAGTATTAATTACTAATATAGACTAACAAATTAATTATTCATGACATTTCAGCATATACGCGTGAGCATTTATCATGATGGCATCTCGAGCTGTTATTTAATTCAGTCTCATTGAATAACAATACTGAGCATGGCGGACTTGGTGTATACCGTAATGTGCGACTATCAAATAAACAAAGGCCGTATACCTATCACTCGCTTTTAGAAAATACTTCATATTATGAAGTAATTTTGTGTATGTATAACATATTGCGAAATAACTAATATACAACGGTCATACGTCGTACAGAATAAATAAGTAGATACCTCGCGTTTCATGCCTCTCCTATGAAATATTTAACTTACTGTAAGATAAATGTATGCCAAAGATTTTTTTTTTAGATTAATTATTAACAAACGGTCATTTATTAGGGTTTCTCATTACTAGAATTACTCGAATAGTTCATGAATTGCTTCGTACTTTTAATTAAAAAGTATGCAAATTACACTTCAATGGACGAAACGTTCAAAAGACGATACGAAATACATGTCGCGATGCGAGAATATATTATAAACCGTAATTAACTCCGTATTTTAATATCTGTCCGGTGACTATACAAACTCGTTTGTACACACACATGGCGATTTTCATTAGAATCCTCTGCTTTTCGAGTTTTATCTGTCACTCTAATTTTCGAAACGTGATGTCAAATCCAAATGTAATAAAAAAAGAAGATAACTCTTCGCAATAAATGTCCCAGTAAATTAGGGAAAGTCCCCTATTATGAGATAGCAAACCTAATATAAGATGACGGGGTTTTTTCATGGTGGGATCAACAGATGGGGCCTGTATAGGGCCTTTTAACTTAACATATATATCTCATATTAGGATCCTATCTCATAATAGAGAACTTTCCTCTATTTATAATTTATTACTTACTTCCATTCCTCTCTTACTTCCTTTCTGAAAAAGTAATTCACGTAAAAATATCTACTTTGAATAAGTAGCCATCACTCACGAGTTGTTAACCGCGGAAGTTAAATGATAGCGTGTTGACAATTTAATTTTAATAATGATATAGAACAACAAAGTTTAGGCGTTTCTGACAACTCATCGCAATCGCGTTTCGAAAGGTAGTAACGACGACGACACGCGAAGCTGGAGCGATCGACCCATGCTTGCTCGCTCGAGTCTCGCTACGCAAATGACAATACGGCGTGTGACGGCATTGTATATGAAGTTATGAAGCAGCGTGCAAACACAAATAATAAGGTCAAGGCTAATTAATCTCACCGTTATTAAATATTTGACATGGTAAATATATGACGGTATTAAATATATGTCTTTTAAGTCGATAAGACCGACGAATAACTTCAGAATAATTTTACGCCTCTCTCTCGTGAACTCATTACTGTAACATATATTACTTGCTATAAGATAAGGATTCGATTATAATTCTGTTTGATTTATATGAAAAACTTAATAAAAAAAGATATTAATCATAATTTAATAAATATGTTGCAATACCAGACATATAATATAAATTTTAATTAAAATTTGCTAAAAATATATATATGTTGATTGCTATAGTATAGTGATATTTATATAAATATAACGACAGAAACAACATTTATTCTAACTGATTTTGTATTCTGCAAGATTGTAACCAATGAAAAATTAAATTGACACTGTTAGTATATTCCATCAAAATTGTAAAATATAAACAGATTTTTTAAAATATATATAGCAACGGATCTACGATGTCTGAGTAGACGGAAATCCGG